>SKCR01049168.1:0-39809 GCA_019454045.1 Zanthoxylum bungeanum
GCATTTTCACAGTTTGGCCACCTTAAAAATTGAAAACAAATTACTGGTTTAAAATTATCATGCATACCTCATAGGCAGCACTAATCTCCTTAAACTTTTCTGTAGCTCCAGGTTCCTTGTTGACATCAGGGTGGTACTTGAAATTTATAAAAAAAAAAAAAAACAAAAAAACAAAACAAAACAAAAAGTTAGAATCAGGATGAGAAAGAAAGAAAAACAAATCCAAACAGATATTAAAGTCTTCTAACAAGCATTAACACACATTCACAAATCAACTTCTCTAACAAAGTATTTGCCACTAAGGAAAGAAGTTAACTCAAAATGACGCCGAGTCAAGTCCATAATTATCAAAGGCGCACCTGACCACTGCACCTCATGAAGGGTCAGGCCAGGCGACCTTCATCAGGCGCACGCCTAGACACAAAGGCGCTCGCAGCACACCTTTGAGATGTGCCTAGGCCTGCCTTATAAAAACGTGTGAAAAAACCCTACCTGAATTGACCCACCCAACCCGAAATCAAGTTAAATAATATTTCTTTAATAAATTAAGATAAATTTTGGGGTCGGTTTTAAATTTCAACAAACACATTAATTTTATATCAGTATTTGTATTATTGTAATTATTTTTGATATATTTTCAATGATTTCTTTTTATTTTAGTTGACTGTATACTTTTTTTCCAATTTGTGCCTCACCTTCATCAGGCTTGCGCCTTGGGCCTTGAGAAGCGCGCCTAGGCCTAGGACCCTTTGCGCCTTTAACAACAATAAGGCATTGGTCAAGCCAATCAAAAATGCACTAGATGGACCAAAGTATAACACTAGTTTTATGATAATCTCAAGAATGACATACATTCATCTAAACTGCTAGGATTCAAGTAGTCAACCCTCAGTTTCTTTGCTGGAGGAAAAAAAAGCAGTACACATACAAGCTGGAGGTAAAGGACGTGTATGGTTAACACCAGTAAATAATATACAATGGTCCAGCTAACCATCATCATTGGTCCACACATGGCAAAAACCAATGATGGAATGCTATAATGCCAAAATGTTTTGATAAAATGACATGCAGTTTCAACACCAAGATTAAATCAACCCACAAAAAGAAAAACAGCCGTCCCGTCACATAATCACACTCTTCCGCCCAAATGCCATTACCAGAAACAATGCTGAGCACTCAAATTGCAAACTTGTAATCTAAGATCGTTTCCCATTAGTAAGCCCCAGGCCCCCAGGTTCCAATGTGATCCAACATCTAAAATAACTCACAGAAACACAGAAAACTAAACAAAGCATAAACAACTTCTGACATATTCTGTCTAAGTGTCTGGTTCATAAGAAACAGTACAAACAAAATGAACCCAGAAAGTATACGAAATAAAGTCATAATGCTTTTAAAATTATTTATATAGACACTCACTCACTTGACAGAATCTTACCTCGCACACCCACTTAAAGTTTCTTCCTACCACTTTTTTTTTTTTTTTTTTTTTTTTGCTTTTCAGCTTGACTGCTGAAATACATTCAAATTTAAAACTAAAATCAACAAATACAATTTTTTCTATCAAATTTCAGAAACCCATTCCCAAATCAAAAAATCTCCTTTTCTTTCATTGCTCCTTCCTAACTTTTGCAAAAATCAAATATACCACTAATAAAATAAAAATCCCATACACAGGAAAAGAAGAGGAAAAAGTTGCATTCTTTCAATTACCCACTTCAAATTTTCTTATACTTTCATAACAGCCCTCAATTTTCATGGTAACCATACCGACCCGACCGAAAAAAGAACAACCCAATTCAATTGCTCACCTGACGAGCTAATTTCCGATAAGCCGCTTTAATCTCTTTACTACTGGCAGATTTGGGGACTCCAAGAGTAGCATAGTAATCCCCAGAAGCACAAACAAACCGGTGCGTAGCGGATCTTGTATTATAATTGAACTTTGAAGCACCAAAAGAATAAGAATCAGAACTTAAAGAACCGAAGTTCCTGTGGGACCTGAGATGGGTCCCACCGACTAAGAAGGAAGAAGAAGATGAACGGGAGAAGATGAGAGAATGAGGGGGGAGGAGAGTGAGAGTTGTTGCGGTTGAAACCATTGCAGACGAGGTGTTCGATGATTTGTCTCTTAAGAGTAAGAAAATTGTTTGGTTTTCGTCATGATTTTTCAGCTACGCGATGAAGAGAGAAGAGATGGGAACTGGGAAGCAATGGAGCCTGAGACGTGGGAACCCATCAAGAAATATGTGTGGTGTGATTTTCGATACCGTATAAATATACTACACGTTTTTAATACCAGCCATGACTTTTTTATCCTCAAATGATTTCTTTTCTTTTCTTTTCTTTTTACACAAAAGATTGTCAATTTTGTCATTCAATTATATGAATTATGAAACAATAGTAAATCTACCCAAAAATACGATAGAATAAAAATTTGATAAAATTATAATTGGATATTGTTAAATTTTATAATATTTTTATTTTATTATTAAATTTATCATAAAATAATATCTTTTTGATTTTTTTCTTCAAAATATTAGTTGACTCTGGTATTTTTAAAGTATGGTCAACTAATTCAATTAAAGGTTAAAATATAATATTTGATGAAATAATAAAATTTATTTTGAAATAAATTTAATTAATAAAATAAGATATTTCAATTTTAAACTTAATCAAATTCATTTTCAGAAACGATGTAGGTCCTTATCACAGAACATGAACGAGAACAAATAGATTCAGAAGAACGAATCTAAAATTAAAATGTTTTTTTTATTCGATAATAGCTGATATTAAGATTTATCACTTGCATTTTTTTTGATTGAATCAACCAGCAAATGAAAGGGGCGGAAATACACTAGACTTTCTATTGTTTTTTTTTTTTTTATAGCCAATGTATTTCCATAGCTTAACTAACATCTCTTTAATTAGAAGACATCAGGATGGAAACGTCCAGGAAGAGAGCTGCCTTGCTGAGCCTGTTTTAAATGCATCGACAAGGCATATTGTTTGTTCTCTAAGGTCCTCACTGTTCCTGATACTGAGAAACCAGCTGTTTCAATGCTGCACTTCTTGGATTCTACTCTCGTAATCTTTCGGCGTTCATGCTGAATAGCCACTGCACGTTTCAGGATCAAATTCTCCCGTATCACAGTTTCGATTTGTTCCTTCAGCATCGTATTTTCCTGACAAACAAAAAGAACATTATAATATAAGCCTGTAGATAATTTATGGAACTAAAGCAATACAACAAACAGATGCTTGAGTCCCGCAACTGCAAGAACTGTATCTATGACAGAGCTCCGGGAACTGTAATGTTTTTCACATCTTATATATTACTCAGATGCCAAGAACATTGAAAAAACTTTTTTCCCATATCAAAATCATGACTCATATAGCAAAAGTACTGTTCAATAATATATCTGCAGCTTACCTAGTGTAACTGTATGATCAACCCTCAGCAGACAAAAGTGATAAGCCAGCTTACCTAGTGTAACTGTATGATCAACCCTCAGCAGACAAAAGTGATAAGCCATTTAGATTAAGTTAGAGAATAGACACCACCTTTTAAAACTTTGGCTGCCCCTCGTCAGTAGCACGTGCCATGATGGATTTTTCTAAAATTTCCAGCACTCTCGAGGCACGGGATTTGGCATCATCCATATCAGTAGCACTCTTCATTTCCACCACAAACAATTCCACCCCCTTCTGCACCATTTTGTGGAAGCTTGCTTGGATCTGATGGAAAGATAGAAGCAGCGGCATTTTCTTCACCTGCCAAATTTTCATGCAGCTGTTGGATTAATTTAACTTGAGAGACAACAAGAAATTTTAAAATGCAGCCTGAAGCTGACAAAATCAATTAAAACATAAGTTCACCCTAGTTCTTTTGTGTCCTGTTCTCCACTGGAAGTGCTACGATTACAGCTCAGGTAATAAAAATTATTAGAGAAGTAGTAGAAAACTACTTCCTCAAGTCATGGCATTCCTGAATAAGCATGATCATAACATCATAAAGAACCCCTTGATTAGAGGAGTGTTAGGACCCAAGAGGCAAAATAGGAAATAGGGAAGGGTAGATAGGTCACTTTAGTTAGTTAGGGTTTAGATATAAATTAGGTTGTTTTGTTCATTTTGGGAAGCCATGATTGTTGTTGAATTGGGATTTGGAGGGGAAAACCCTAGGGAGGTTGCCAACCCTTAATGTTGAGCACGGCCTGGTGAATCCATTCACCTTCAACTATCTTTATTATTTCCGTTTCTTTTATTAATTACAATACAATTTAGTTAAGTTCTTGGTGTAATTCTGTGTGATTGTGTTGTTGGATTTGGGGGTTTCATCAATTGGTATCAGAGCAGTAGTTCATTGGAACTGTGAGGATTGTTGTTGTTGAGAGCAGAAAAAAGAAAATCAAAGCAGAAATCAGAAGAGAGAGAGAGAGAGAGAAAGAAAAGAAAAAAAAAAAAAAAAAAAAAAAAAAAAAAAAAAAAAAACCCTAACCCTAACTGCCGCCACCCACCACCACCACCACCACCACCACAGCCACTGTCCTCCGTCGTCAAGCACACCAAAACATCCCCTCACGCCGGCGACCAAAACCCCTCCACTTCCGTCACCAAAAGCCGCCGGGACGAGCAGCGTCTTTCGCGTTTTTTTCGCCGCCTCTCAGCCTGCTTTCGCCGTCGACGACCACCAGCAAGAGCCTCAGCACGGGCCGACGACTTCACCGAGACTTCTGTCACCGCCGATCAACGTCTGTGTCGCCGGAAAATGCCAGAAACAGCCACCAAGTGCCGCTGCCTTCTTCGCATCGAACCGCCACCTACGGCGAGCTTTTGACGTCGCCGCCATCACCAACGTACTCAGCACGTTCTTCTCTATCATATCCGACCACCCCTTGCATTTCCGACCACCGGCAGGTTATTTACATTTTTACCCCTAAGATTTCTGATTTTTGTGATTTGGCCCTGAAAGTTTCAGTTTCTTGCGTTTTAGTCCTGCATCTATTATTCTTGGATTGGTTAAAAAAAATGAGGTGTATTGGAAGTTCGTACGAATTGGGCTACATTCGGCAAGATGGTACTCTTTGTGACTATATTAACAGGTTTGATGGTTTGGCGAGCTCAGTGTCATCTATATCTGATTACCATTTACCTGGAATCTTCATCAATGGATTGCGGCAGGAGTTGCAATCAGAGGTTCGAGATGGTTTAAAGTACTTGAGGGTAATCGATCTTAAATGGGTCAAAAAATTAGTCTTGGTAGCGGAAGAGAAACTAACAGAATTAGACAGATTGGCAGAACTCAGAAAACGGAGAATGATAAGTTCACGCAAGACTGAAAGATCCCGAGCCGGTAATGGATTTGCGTACCAGTCAAATGTTAGAGGATTGGATAGAATTGAGGAAGATCCTTGGAAAAAACTTGACTCAATGTTGGAGAAGATGCAGAAGATGATAAAAGGATCAAATACCAATTCTGAGATTCACACTGATGCCACCACCTCACTTCAAGAGGCAAGTACTGGCCTGACACCGCTTGTGGAGAGCAATGGAAAAAAATCTGAGAACCTTCCAAACGGCCGACCAGGAAAATTCAAGTAACTTTCTGTGGTTGATTTTCAGTTTCGGAGAGATAAAGGCATTTGTTTTCGATGTGATGAGAGATTTCATCCGAAACATGTATGTCAAACTATGACAGTTGAATATGTTGAGGTCGGGGATCCTGTCTTCAAGGATGAGAGTGAAGCAAGTAATAAGCCGAATGTAATAAGATGAAGAGTGAAGAACTCGATGTAGTGGAGTCTGTAGACGTTGAGGATGAGGATTGTGCTCCTAAGACGATTGAATTTTTAAATAAACAATAGCATGCTAAAGAGGAAGAACCGTTGCGACTTGTGGAATTAGTGGAGAAGGATAATGAACCGGAACCGGAACCGTTTGTTATTCCTCAAGCGAAGAAATTGGAGGTGCCATTTGCGCATTTTTTAGGTTTTGTTGGTGGATCCGTTGTTTTCGGACCGTTTTTTGCAGGGATTATTCTGCACTTTTATCAATCAGCTGAAATTGTTGGTTATCTGGAGGAAGCGTGGGACTTCATCAGGACAATGCCGTTCAAGCCTGGGATATCCTTTGAGGCGATCGTCATATCCGCACTCCCACGTTGAGGACGTGTTTTTCAAAGGGGGGAGTAATGTTAGGACCCAAGAGGCAAAATAGGAAATAGGGAAGGGTAGATAGGTCACTTTAGTTATTTATGGTTTAGATATAAATTAGGTTGTTTTGTTTCATTTTGGGAAGCCATGATTGTTGTTGAATTTGGGATTTGGAGGGGAAAACCCTAGGGAGGTTGCCAACACCTTAATGTTGAGCACGGGCTGGTGAATCCATTCACCTTCAACTATCTTTATTATTTCCGTTTCTTTTATTAATTACAATACAATTTAGTTAAGTTCTTCGTGTAATTTCTGTGTGATTGTGTTGTTGGATTTGGGGGTTTCATCAAGGAGCAAGATATGAATGTCATTAGTTTCAAATATCTAAGAAAAACTAAACTAATAAAGCAATTGAAGAAAAAAAATTACCTGCATAAAGCAACAAAATGCAAGAGATAAAGAGGCAGCTAAGAGATTAAAATATATATCTAAAATTTGTTAAATAGTGATCTTCTGTGAGCACAAAGCATAGTTATATTGAAATTATTCAAACTAACGTGATCTTGAGTTCTTGACCACTACTAATGACTGAACAAAAAGTAATGGTAAGCTGGTAACAGCATATCATCCTGCCAGCAGTATACATCTTCAAAAGTTAAATTCATCAGACAATTTGTCTAGAAAAGGATTTTAAATGAACAACTCGTATATCAATACCATACCGTACTGTAAACTACATGTCTACATCTATTATTCGAGGGGAAATGTGTTATGGTCCTTACAGAGGTAATAATGAGTAAATTAAATTAATGCATCTGAATTGAATATGAAAGTCCTTAGAAACTGTAACATAAATTATATATTATATATCCCATTGATTTAATATGACGTAATATATAGATATGGTCTGTCCCAACTCCCAATTGATTTAAATATGGTGTAATGGCATACCTGGAGTAGAATTTGCACCTAATGCTTCCTTAAAATCCAACTTTTCCACATCTGATTGCGAACAAAGTTCATTCAACTTCTTGATTGCAGAATCTAAATCAGCCTTACATTCTTCCAGAACTCTCTCAAGAAACTGCAAGTTAATATTGATAACAGCATAAAATCTCTCAATCAGGCATTTGATATGAATCGCTTCACCCTTCTTTTTAAATACCCATCCAAAATTAATAGATAATAAAATTCCAACTTTGGCAACCACATGGACCAAGTTACTCATAAAATCAATGTACCAAACAAACATCAACCAAAACCACAACAAATTACATAAATACATTATACAATCATATCTATAGAGAGTATTGAAATTAATAATTTGGATAAAATACTCAATAGACACCCATCAATGGGATATCTAACCGGCTATTCAAAAACAATTCAGAGTTTCGAGATTCGAGATACGATTTGGGTAATTTTTATTAAGCTTAAACTTTAAACTAGTTTCTAATACAAATTTTTTTTTCTAATATTTTATATTAATTATTTTTAAAAAGATATTGTATCTTTTCTACCGACAAGGAAAAAAAACCCACCAAGAATCAAATCGACAAATCAGTAAATTCAAAACGATTACACATATAAATTCATAAAATAATATAATAAATTATTTATTAGAGAAAAAAAGAAACCTGGGGGTCGAGCTGAGGAAAAAGGGCTCGGAGCCGATCGAGGAGCTGCGGCAAAGTCGTCGGCGGAGGCGGAGACGGAGACGGCGGCGCTAACTTAGACGGAGAATCCGAGGCACATCGGAGACGCTTAGAAACCGGAGGCGAAGAAGGAAGATCTTCAAAAAACGATCGTTTGTTTCCACAAACAGCGGCGGCCATCGAAACTATTTTAGTTCTCCAGAACTTTCAATTGATCGATTAAATTAGAGAAAAAAAAAAAAAAACCCCAAAATATAAATTGAAAATTAATAAATACAAAATGAGAAATAAAAAGTTCTTTCCGTAATCCTGGTGTTTTTGCTTTAACGCTTTGATTCTTTTCTTGGGCCGGAGGTTTTCTCAAAGGGTTTTTGTTTTTGGTTTTTTCGGCTTATATTTATAACTCCATACTGAAGAAAGGCGGTGGATTTTTATTTTTTATTTTAAATGAAAAAGGAAAAAATAATTGGGTGGTTTTTAGGGTTTCAATTTTAAACGTCACCGGTCAAAAAAATAATGTATCAGCGCTATTTTTTTTTTTTTTTTTTTAAATCATTGTAAAACCACCGTCAAATCATCCATTCAAAACTTAAGCGAAATAGATAAAATTTCAGGCTGTCATAGGCTCTTACAAAAAATACATTTTTTGGATTCGAACCTAAAATCTCAAAATGAAATCATGAATCATACACTACCGAACTATGTTCTTTAGGGACGTATGAGCACTAAATGCTAAGCCGCACTATCAATCAAACAAATAAGTTCTTACTCACCGTGAAATGTCAAAAGTATCCTTCAACTTTAAGTTTCAAGATCTTACATTTAGTGTTCCCATTAGGCTGGGACAGGACTGGAATTGTCAAATTGTCTAATCCCATTTATAAATTCAGACTAAAAAATATTATGGTTCAATGAAAAATTATCATTCATCTCGTTAAATCTTGTCCTATTAAAATTGTATAGTCTTGTTAAAAAATTTAGGATTTTTTTTTTTATCTTGTCTCATTTTTAAATCGGGACAAGATAATATGTCTTTTGCTAACATTTTACATTGTTATGGGACAATCCAATAGTATAAAATATAATTTGGACATTTCATTTGGAGCAAGGAGCCGATTCAATACTAAACGAATTTTTGGGGTTTGTCATTTATATATGAAAAATAGTTTAGTAAAGATTCAGTAAAATTTTATATGATGAAATAAGACAAGTAAATAATTGAGAATTTTTTTTTTAAAAAAAATAATAAATTAGTAAAATCGATTAAATTTCTCATTTTTTAACTCCTCAAAATTTTATATAATTGGGCCATCAAAGAAAGTGCTTTATGAGTTTGTTGCTCATTGTTCATGCAAGTCTTGCTCTCAAATTGGAGAGAATTAAACAAAAAAAAATATATATATATATATTCATATATGTTTTCTGTTTAATTTCCTCCAATATTTAATGTCCATTATTTACTTGTTTATACATTACGCATCTGAAATTTTTTATGATAAATAGTGGCAACTGAATGTGAGAATTGGAGAAAAACAAAATAGATGGAATGCTTAATTTCTGTTAATGCTTTGTATTAAGTTTTCTCAAATATCTTAACCCCACAAATATAAGAATGAGAAGATAACTAGATTATGTCATAATAAGGAAATTTATATATTCATATTATTAGTTCAATATGTGAAATAATCATTTTCTTTGGAAATATACCCTCAGGAATTTCAAGATTCGTTCTTTTTGAACATCTTTGATTTATCAAATTACAGCCATTACTTTATTTTATTTTATTTTTTGAAATCGTAAAAAACCTCACCGTCAAACCACCCGTTTCGGACATAAACGGAGCAAGTAAAACTCTGGTTGTCCCAGACTCTTATAAGAAACGCACTCCATGGATCTGAATCCAGGACTTGAAGACCGGATTTTGAACCCTACACCACTAAGTCATGCCTCTTGGAGACAATTACAACCATTACACATTTAACAATTCAGCTACAAGCATTTGTGAACTTGGAGTACATGTATAATCTCACATTTATAAGTTCTGAGATTGTAATGTGATAAATGTGATGTGATCCTAGAAGCACCAGAATCGGTTCATAGCACCAGTGATCCAATCCATACTCTTATGGACCAATTACAAGGCACAGAGCTAAGAAGATCAAAGACGTCATGGCAGGCCTAGCCCAACATCATGTGGTCGAATTGAACAAGCACTTTAGAGGCCAAATGGACTTCACGGAAGAGGGTTCAAGAGTCATACACTTGACCCACATCATCGAGGAGCGTCATGGATCAGTTTCATGTATTTAGGTTTAATTTCATTATACTATTAGTACTTATTTATTTTCATGTATGGACCAAACTTGGATACACGTTTTATTTTAGTCTTGACTCTTGTGTTAGTTTATTTTAACTTGTTGGTTCTTAGTGGGCTAGAAATGAGGAGTTATGGGCTTTAGTTGGTTATGGGTAGTTTAAGGTTATTTTTATCTTTTTTGCTTTAGTAGGGTTTGACTTGTGTAACTTTTTAAAATCATATTTTTTTTAATGAAATGACATAACCATTTTGTCAAAAAAAAAAAAAATAGCATTGTTTGTGAGTTTTCATTGGTGAGAGAAGAGTGATTCTTCCAAGTTCAGTGATTGAACAAAGACTCATCAAAAGGTTGGCATCCTTTGTGGCGTCCTTTTTCCGGAAAGTTTCATCTGAGATAATCTCTAAGGGTTTTCAAGGGCAAGTTCTTTGAGGGTCTACGGGATCTTGGATCGGATTTATCTCTACAGTATCAAGATTCGTATCATTTGGTATCAGGGCCTAGGGTTCCAAGGTCTGATTTTCTATCTTTACTTTTTGTTTATTTCATTACGTCATTGTTATATGTTTTCGGTCATCAAGAATCTTGTTCATCTTGATTCTCGGCCATTGTTGAATCTTGTGATTTTTCTTGTTTCTTGGTTAATTTTCAGTTATGTGTTTGTGTTCTTCATGTCAGATCGTCTTTTATGTCATTTTTTAGGCTTTTGTGTTCTTCGCTTAAATCAAGTGTTTAGTTAGTCATTGCATGTTTGTAGGGTTTGTTTAATACCCTTGTGAGTCATTTGTGTAAAAAAAAAAAGAACCTAGGTCAGATTCAGCCTAACGAAAAACATCAGCATCAAACTCTGAAATCAGACTTAGCATCAGACTCTGAAATCATAACGTAGAATCAGACTCTGAAATCATACTCAACATTAGACTCTGAAATCAGACTCAGCATTAGACTCTGAAATCATAACGTATGATCAGACTTTGAAATCAGACTTATCATTAGACTTTGAAATCAGATTCAGCATCAAACTCTGAAAATAGACTTTTAAATCATAATATAAGTATCAAACTTTGAAATCAGACTCAGCATCAGACTCTGAAATCAGAATATCAGTATTAGACTCTGAAATCATACTCAACATCGGACTCTGAAGTCAGAACGTCAGCATCAGACTCTGAATTTCATTTCAGATCAGACTCTAAACATCATACGATAAATACTTAGACTCTTACGAGAACCTGAGTGACCAATGATCACTTGAGCAAAAAAAAAAGTCAATCCAATTGACCTTTTTCCAAGATTTGCATGGTGCACATCGTACTTAGCATACTTGTTGCACTTATCTATTTTAGAGTTCGACATTGAACAGAGGTAATCACTTTAGTGGAGTGTTTGTGAGAGAGTGAAACACGAGAGCTTATGAGGTTTCTTTTATTTTAGTTTTTTTATTTCTATCTTGTTATTACCGACCTGTTTGTTAAGTGAGATGACAGAGAAAGACATAGACGTTAATGCGAGATTTAATACCGTGGAGAATAATATGGCTAAGTTCCGGGAGATGTTTGAAAATATGAACGTGACAATAGAGAGGTTGTTGAAGGAAGTTATTAGTCTTCAATTATCTAGTGTTCATAAAGGAGCTTTAAGACCACGAAAATCTAGGAAAGAACAGACAGATCAACAACCACTTAGGGTACCTATACATGAGTTTGAGGCATATAATGTTGGGGTTGGTGCTCAGAGCGCCAATCCACATCGTATTTATGTCTGAGTCATGAATACGATCAATTCCTTTTTCCATAGTATTACTTATTTATGGTTGCACCTCTTGTTTTTATATAAGTATTCGATCTGATTACGATTAGATTGAAACTAAATGTGGTTTAGTGATATGTATATATTAGAAAAATGCCCGATAATATATAATGCAGTACACAGTTACAAAGGTAGTTTGTAATTGACATTGGGAAATGTCACTGCTAAATATATATTATCAAATATAGTTCCCGGTCAAGATTTACTAACACAGGTCGGTTAGTTAAATCCGTTGAGACCAGTACATGTAGTATATCGAGACTTGGTCTGATGATTTATCCCAATGAACCATGAGTCGGGGGAACTCGTATAGACGTGTAGGTGTTTATAGTGGATAAACACTGAATGACTCACCGAAAATTCTTAATGGATGGTACACCAACGTCAATAATCTTCTCGGGTTGAGTAGCATAGTGGTCATTCGACTTGAGATACCACTATGGATGTATGAGACATCATCCACACTTAGATGGCAGTCATATCACCGATCTATTAAGATCAGACCTCCGCATGTTCGTTGGGTGTGGACCGATCCTCAGGATATCATGTTGATGAGTGGTAAATCTATCATTATTTCCCACTCATTTAACCTAATATTTTGTATAGTTTCTTGAGTTTTGTGAATATTTGATGTGTTTTGTGTTATTTTGTAGATAAATAAAGTTTCAGGACATTCTGGAGGTGATTTGGAGCAAAACAGTGAAAATTGGAAAAAAAAAAAAAGGCATTTTTGTAATTTGTCCGCGTCGCGACGCGCAAGTCCTTGGCGTCGCGACGCCTAACATGCACCAGAGCTGCTACGTGCGCCGGGTCAACGGGTCAGAATTTGAGAAGTAGTACCACGTGTCACCATCACAGCTGATTTGCTAACGTGCGCCGTGACACGTGTCATCATCCTACGGTGCCGACAATCACCATTGCCACGTGTGCCACGTGTCATTCCATGTCACCGCCACATCATCATCCACATCACCAGTTGACCGAGTCAATGTGCCACGTCATCATCAGCCAATCACACCATGCCACGTCTATTAAGGTCAGAAGATCGATTATAAGCATGAAAACATTGCGAATACACATCGATGAAGTTTCGGAATACTTACATCGATCGGTTGAGCGACGCGGCAAGTAACGAAACTCCAAAACTGCTCACTGGTTTCACGGCAAGGGCTGTGTAGACTCACTTTTTTGACATCACTTTGGGTCCTTCATCAAGCTCCGAGCTTCGTCGAACGGTTCCCGGCTCATGGATGGACTTCCCTATCACATTCGCATGTCTCGTAGTGTGCTAGCACTTGAGATTTTGCCACAAAATCTCACTCTTGCTTCCCTCACTGCTCACGGTTTCAAGAACAACAAACCAGTAAGTTTTGCCCCTTTGGGCGTGAAGAGAGAAGAGAATTGAGAGAAGAGTTGTGTTTGGTTTGAGAAATTTGTGTATCTTATACACACATGTGAATTTCACATGCATTTCACTTGAATTTGCCTTTCAAAAAGCAAACCATTAAAGCCATAAATGGCACCAACCACACATATCACTTCCATCAATCATGAATAGTGACTTGCGTCAATCACTCAAAGTGAAAGACATCCATCACTTGATTGACGAATGATGTGACGCTAGATGCGAACAGCGATTTGACGCTTGATTTGATTTACCACACTCGAATTCGAAATGCGAATGCGCTCGTAAATAATCTCGGGTTCGCTAATTCCAAATTAACGAATTTTCCGTCGCGTCGTAATTAAATGATTACGCCTAGCGAAGTCATTATTCACGTCGCTAACGAATTAATTCTAAATTAATTCGTTCGCCCGAATTAAAAACTAATTTTAATTTCGCGTCGAAATCCAATTTCGTTTAATATATCAAATATATTAATTAATCGATTAATTCCAAATTAATCGTTATCTCTCTTTAAATGATATTTTATCCCAGATAAAATATCTCCGCAATTAATCCCGGATTAATTTTCTCTCTCTTCTAATTAATCCCAGATTAATATAGAGTGCGAGTTATACGTCATCGGTGAATCTTTGGGAAGCGACCCATGAGATCCCCGGATATGTTGGTAGTAAATTCGGTCGTCGGACTATCCGGACACGTAAGTACCTCGTACTACGTTTATGCCGAATTACAAGACAAGGTTGGCCTCTAGCAAAGCGTCATGCCTCCCCAATTCTCCGGAAACATCCTTACATGAATACATGATCTGTATCAAGCGTAGTATACCGTAGTATTGCGTATTTCGATCCAGTATCGGATGATCACGTGCTAGGCCTGGGGCTGGAATTGTGTCTGCCCCGTACGAAACACATATCGGATGTCTGGTGACTAGTCTCTATAATCGGATATACATGACCTAGTCATAATATCCCGATAGCTGCGCAGCATTTAAGAGTGCTAGTACCGTATACTACGTGACCATCATCTCCATATGACTGGAGTGACACTTCCGTCTTGACATCACACCCAACACACTACGATTCTCGATATACCCAGAATCGGCGTACACAGAAACCGGTTAAAGCCCTGGACGACCTCAACCAAAGTATATTGATTGTCGTATGTATTAGCGGTGTAAGTCTCAGGTTAAGACCAAATACACCTACCCTGATTTCGGACATCCATAGACACATAGTCATACTACCAATGGAATTCCGAGGGGGTCTATCCAGAGCGAAGCTGTTTCCCGTACCATCGGTAAAACACAACCTCCTATTACACTTGCATGAGTATCATATACCCAAATATATGAGAACTATGCGGTTGAGCCCTCACAACGCGCACAAGTGTAATACTAGTCTTTTACGTATTTATCGATGTCCAATCTCGATAATACTCTGACTAGGGATATTTAATGATTTATCCTTCGTGGACTGATACTGTCTCATATCATTCTCCGTCCAGGAACAAATCACAGGGACCTCTCATCATTTATACATCTAGGTGATCTAATCACAAATGATAAGAGTGCAATCTCCTTTGTCACATAGTTAATTTGTACAACAACACAATGATCTGTATAAATAGTGACACTATGGGTCATAATTGTCCAACAATCTCCCACTTAGCCTATATCCAGTCACTCGAGTGCTTGACACCCGAACTATGTACGGTTGGCTCAAATTGCTGAGAAAAGGTTTTCGTCAACGGCTTTACATGATTATCGTCTGATGCGATTTATACGATCATCACATCGCCATGATGTATGATCCGAACGAATTATATGAATATCGAAGTATGTATCTGGATCGTTGATGAGACCATTAATTCTTTAGCCTGTGCTGACGCCTAGCTCAGCTGCTAACAGAATTATATCTAATCTAATTAGATTTGTTTATCGACCCATAAGGCTTCTATTGCCGCCTCAGCTGCAGCAATTAACCTGCATTTGTTGTTTATTCGGTAACAGTATCTTGCTTGGAAGATTTCCAGCTCACTGTACCGTTATTCAAACTGTATAGTACCATTTGTGACTTTCAGTCATCTTTATCGATTTAGGAAACTTGCTACAGTGATCCCAGTCACTTCAAGTTTTCATTCTCCATAGATTAAGACAGCATCCTTAGTTCTCTAAGATACTAACAGATGTTTTTAACATCAATCCAGTGACTATCACTTGGATTGACCTGTTTGTGACTTCATATGCTCAAAGCGTATGAGACACCATATAGCGTACATTTTTCAATGTACGATTCCACGAAGAGTTTTCGGAAGCCGAGCTTTCACCAATTGTTTATGGGAATATCATTTCCAAGAAATGACGTATTATCATTATTTTATTGGACAACCACTGTCAATGCGCTCCCACTAACCCTCTTATATACACAAGAATCCTTTCGTTTTGAATTAAATCATACACCATTATGATTACATTAAAACGATAATTCCTAGAACCTATGCTTGCTTCAATCCAAACATGGATCGAATAACCTGCAAACCTTGTTTGCTAGTTTTGGTACGACAAAACTGTCAGGATGTTGTAAACATCCTCCTAAAAGTTTCCTTTTAAGGAAAGCGATTTTCCCGTTAAGCTGACCTATTTTATAAATGAAATACGCAGCTTTAGCAAGCATTATCTATATATGTCTTCCTTGAAGACTAATAGTACCAATAGGCACAATGCCTTGCGGTACATCAACTAGTATCCAAACTTGGTTGATATACATGGAATCCAATTCGGACTCATGACACTTTGTCATAATAGGGAGTCGATACCTTGTATCACTTCCTCATACGTAGTCAGTTGGTATACCTCAAAAGATTAACATCTTCACGAGGTGAGATCAGAAACTCATATCCCAGGTTGTTTTCTGACTCTCTCCGACATACGCGGTTTTTGTGTATACGAAGATTAATGGTATAGTTTCATCCTTGATGAACTATTTTGTGTTCCATTAGGATTCGGTGCCTTGAACAATATTACTCTGATTTTCATCGAGTTTTACTATCCTCCCACTTACCACTGCATATCTGTATTCCTCTTAGGAAAACCGCATGGTGAGCAACAATCTAATTGTTCTCAAGTGAGTTGTATAAGTACAATACTTATGGTATCCCTAGGATAACCTACAATTGGCACTTATCCAATTTGGGTTTTAGTTTGGTATCACCCAAACGTATGCCCATCATACCCAAATTATTAGGAATGTGAAACCCGGTTTCTTTCCCGTTCATATCTAATATGATATCTGTCAAACAGATTTTTAATGGAACCTTATTCAAAATAAGTTCTTGCACTGTTTAAAGCTTATCCGTTGAAGGAAATGGTAGCTCAGAGCGACTCTTGATTAACATTATCATGTCCAACAAGATTCGGTTACTCGGCTCGGACACATCGTCAAACTGACGTGTTCCGGGAGGAGTCCTCATTTGAAAGAATACTTTACTCTTTCAAGTATATTAGGAACTTATTGCTTAAGTATTTTCCATTACGGTCTTACCGTGGCGGTTTAATACTGCAGTCGATCTGTTTGTCTATTTCGTGTCGAAACTTAAAAGTTTCTGATTTGTGTTCTTAAAAAGAAACACATAACCGTAACGTGATGCCACATCCGTAAGGTCACGAAATATTCATATCCACCTCTAGCCTAGCTAGACATGGGCCCACATGCTTCACTATGAACTAGGGCTAACAGATAGGTAGCTTTTACACTTTTACCAAGTAAAGGTGTTTTAGGCACATTGCCCAATAAACTAGATTCGTAAACTTTATTTGAATGAGATCAAATTAGTCCTAGTACCCACTCTTCGAAAGTGTGGATATACGAGTCTTGTTTAATTGTGTCCCCGACAACAATGCCACAATTAGTTTTATCTGATCAAATCAGTTTGAGCTATTTGTTTGTCATGTTATATATTTGAGATTCAATTTATATTCAAAATATAAATTCTGTTATTCACATCTAATGTGTTTATCTCAATATCATCTTTATATAATGAAACACTTTAGTGTTCTAGAATATAAAGGTTCACCCGCAGCGGGTTAAACACTGATATAGAGATAATGTATCTAGTCAAACTAGTTACATTATAACAGTTTCCAAATTTAGGTACACACCCGAAGGTAGTTACTAAACTTAGCTATCTACGGTTAAAACAACGACTTTCGTCCCGTTTACAATTCGCAGATAAATCTCAATTGATGTCATTATCCTGTTCAAAACAGATTCTGAACATCAATATATATTTATGTACCACACTAAGTATCTAAAATCTAATTTTAATACTAGTAGTGAACATAATGTTGACAAACATATTTGAAGTCAGAGCCTTGCTCGTCTTCAATTCCTTCATGTCTGCTTTGTCCAAACGGCATTTACGCTTCCGTGATCCCGTTTGCCACAATTAAGCAGACATTTTGGGATTTGTCATTTATCTTCCTAGAAGATTATAATGATATTGCATTTGCCAGTTTCAACACTCCAGAAGCCTTTGGCCAAGCCTTGTCCTTCTAGAATATCGAAGTAAAGTGCGCCTTGCGCTACTTGCCTAATTGCAAACTTTGACTTTATCTCCTTGAGAATAGTCATTAACTCTCCAAGGAGTTAATATTGCAATTTTAGTATTTCTAAAATCTAAGTATAGATTCTTTAAAGATTCTTCAATTTCATTATCATACTTTAAGAATCTAATTCTTAGTTCTGATTCAGAAATTAAAGAATCTAATGCGGTAAGTATAATGGATTAAGCACTAAAGTTATCATCACATAATCTTCCAAAGATTATGCTCGACTATTTGCTTAACTCTGGGCTTAGGTATAATATTTTATTTTATCAAATAAAGTAACTTATTATTTTCTCAGGACCATCCTAAAATTTATTCCCAATTTGAAAATTAAACCATTTAAATACATTTTCCTTAGGATTATGTATTAAACGTCAATCTTTCAATTATATCTTGATTCTAATAGTCCAACTATTTAATCAACGATTTAGGTACTATTTATTATAATGATTACAATAGTCCAACTATTTAATCAACTATAATTTAATAGATTAAAATCAATTATATTGATTACTATAAACCAATTATAAAATCAACTATAAATGAATTGTTTGAACATAGTCCAACTATTTATTAAAACAACATTTAAATATTAGTCCAACTAACATTTAATTTATTTGACGAACTGATATTTGTTTGAGCGCGTATGGCGAGTAATTGAACGACTATTGCAAATTCAATTCTTACCTCCCACTATTTTTCGGCGAGCCTATAACCCTCTGTCGAGTACTCGGGAAACCGCGTTTCCTAGTGGGCTAAGATCCCGTTAAATATCACACAATCTTGACTTTGGCCAACAAATTGTATGATAATTAACTAGGTAGATCTCTAAGATCGATTGGATCCAATCCAATTCCTAGATCCGGTAGGGGGACATCCAAGTCCAAAACATATATCTTATATATGCCAATATATCCAATGTATTACCTAACATTTTTCCTCTGAATCAACTAAGCCTTGGCTTTGGCACAACAAACTTAGTGATCCCAGTCAAGCACGACCCATTGACCATGGAAAGCTTCGTAATCAATGTCGATGGACAAGAAGTGGTATTGACTTTGGCCAACAAACCAAAACTTGGACAAGACACTGACATGGAACAAAGCCTTCGTGATTCAAACACATCTTCGACAAACAAAGGTCTTGACTTTGGCCAACAAACCAATGCCGTCTTAGATCTTGAGTAAGAATCACTCAATGGAAGGAAAAAACGCTTAATATTGATTGAGGGTTTTTCGCGTGCAAATTGGCAACCAATTATTATCTTTGTTAAGGTCTCATCATCATACACCCTTAAACATGCATTCTAAACACATAATAAATCGCATATGAAAATAATAATGATATGCGGATGGATACTTTACACAATTGATCCTAGATCAAATCTCTCCATTTCTCTCTCCCGCTAGCACAAGTATCACTTCTACCCGTTACACTACACTTCTAAAGAAACCTCATTTACATTGAGGGGAATAGGTGAGAAGAGAATACAAAGAAATGAGAGGTAATAAGGCTGGACACGCAGGTCCAATTAATAAATCGAATTTATTACAACAATTTCTAAAATTGTCCCACCCATCTAATATCCATCCGATATACATTATTCATGCATCGCAACCATGTATTCACACAAGCATGTTATCAATCAATCTAATCAAATTAATTAATCTGATAATTAATGATCATCCAATGTTTAAACAACGATTTGATTTTGCTCGAGTCAAACTCGTTTTTACGAATAAGTACTTAAAGTACGAATTCTCGAATTAAATTAAACTACATAATTAAATCCAATTCAATATGCATTTAATTCTAATTCGCTATTTAATTCCAAATTAAATAACACACTTTTATAATGAACTTTTACGACTTAAATTCCAAATTTTAATCGCAACGGGTCTCAAAGCCCGATTTAACGTCCAACGTCAATTTAATTAAAGTCCAATGGGCTTTTAATTAATTTCTTAAGGCGTGGACTTTTGGTCAACTCGGGTCAAACCGAAAACCAAAGTCCAATCTGGGAGTTACCCCATAAGCCCATAAATTAATTTTGGCCCATTAGACCTAATTAAACTTTAAAGTCCATTAAGTCGCATTTGAGCTTTATGGTGGCGGTTTTGGGCCCAATTGGATCCAATCCAATTTGCCTAAACCCAACTTTGTACAACAAAGCCCAACAAGCTCAATTACAACATAACAAGCCCAAATCCAATTTTAAGGCACAAATAATTAAATTCCAAAAATCCAATTTTCCCAATTTAATTACCAAAGTGTATCACATGATTAATTACCCAAATTAACATTTCTAAAACATCAATATACACAATTAATCATGCTCATTTTCATCATCACATGTCAAACACATTTTGATTAAAATCAAACCCAAATTCATGCTCTACATGTCTCGGCCAAGGAGGGATAATTTTGTCCTATTCGGTTTCAATCCAATTAAACTCACAATCGACATTAAATCATCATTCTAGTTGATTCTAACTCATCCAATGAATTAAAAATCAAAATGACCAAGACATTTTAGGGCTATTCTATTCGGCCATGCTCACCAAATTTGGGGAAAATTATTCCAAATCAATTTTCATGAAATTGATCCAATCAATATTCAATTCAAACACATTTAAGCATATTCATCAATCCAATTTAACATAATCATGCTCAAAATCAATTTGCCCAAATTTTAAGCCCTAAACTTTTTCATGCTCAAACCTTACTCTAGATGCCATTGTTGGTTTCTATTAAGGTCCCAAGATCGATTATAAGCATGAAAACATTGCGAATACACATCGATGAAGTTGCGGAATACTTACATCGATCGGTTGAGCGACGCGGCAAGCAACGGAACTCCAAAACTTCTCACTGGTTTCACGGCAGTGGGCTGTGTAGACTCACTTTTTTGGCGTCACTTTGGGTCCTTCATCAAGCTCCGAGCTTCGTCGAACGGTTCCCGGCTCATGGTGGACTTCCTTATCACATTCGCATGTCTCGTAAGTGTGCTAGCACTTGAGATTTTGCCACAAAATCTCACTCTTGCTTCCCTCACTGCTCACGGTTTCAAGAACAGCAAACCAATAAGTTTTGCCCCTTTGGGCGTGAAGAGAGAAAGAGAATGAAGAGAAGAGTTGTGTTTGGTTTGAGAAATTTGTGTATCTTATACACACATGTGAATTTCACATGCATTTCACTTGAATTTGCCTTTCAAAAAGCAAACCATTAAAGCCATAAATGGCACCAACCACACACATCACTTCCATCAATCATGAATAGTGACTTGCTTCAATCACTCAAAGTGAAAGACATCCATCACTTGATTGACGAATGATGTGACGCTAGATGCGACTAGCGATTTGACGCTTGATTTGATTTACCACACTCGAATTCGAAATGCGAATGCGCTCGCAAATAATCTCGGGCTCGGGTTCGCTAATTCCAAATTAACGAATTTTTCGTCGCGTCGTAATTAAATGATTACGCCTAGCGAAGTCACTATTCACGTCGCTAACGTATTAATTCTAAATTAATTTGTTCGCCCGAATTAAAAACTAATTTTAATTTCGCGTCGAAATCCAATTTCGATTAATATATCAAATATATTAATTAATCGATTAATTCCAAATTAATCGTTATCTCTCTTTAAATGATATTTTATCCCAGATAAAATATCTCCGCAATTAATCCCAGATTAATTTTCTCTCTCTTCTAATTAATCCCAGATTAATATAGAGTGCGAGTTATACGTCATCGGTGAATCTTTGGGAAGTGACCCATGAGATCCCCGGATATGTTGGCAGTAAATTCGGTCGTCGGACTATCTGGACACGTAAGTACCTCGTACTACGTTTATGCCGAATTACGAGACAAGGTTGGCCTCTAGCAAAGCGCCATGCCTCCCCAATTCTCCGGAAACATCCTTACAGGAATACAGGATCTGTATCAAGCGTAGTATACCGTAGTATTGCGTATTTCGATCCAGTATCGGATGATCACGTGCTAGGCCTGGGGCTGAAATTGTGTCTGCCCCGTACGAAGCACATATCGGATGTCTGGTGACTAGTCTCTATAATCGGATATACATGACCTAGTCATAATATCCCGATAGCTGCGCAACATTTAAGAGTGCTAGTACCGTATACTACGTGACCATCATCTCCATATGACTGAAGTGACACTTCCGTCTTAACATCACACCCAACACACTACGATTCTCGATATACCCAGAATCGGCGTACACAGAAACCGGTTAAAGCCCTGGACGACCTCAACCAAAGTATATTGATTGTCGTATGTATTAGCGGTGTAAGTCTCAGGTTAAGACCAAATACACATACCATGATTTCGGACATCCATAGACACATAGTCATACTACCAATGGAATTCCGAGGGGGTCTATCCAGAGCGAAGCTGTTTCCCGTACCATCGGTAAAACACAACCTCCTATTACACTTGCATGAGTATCATATACCCAAATATTTGAGAACTATGTCGTTGTGCCCTCACAACGCGCACAAGTGTAATACTAGTCTTTAACATATTTATCGATGTCCAATCTCGATAATACTTTGACTAGGGATATTTAATGATTTATCCTTCGTGGACTGATACTGTCTTATATCATTCTCCGTCCAGGAACAAATCACAGGGACCTCTCATCATTTATACATCTAGATGATCTAATCACAAATGATAAGAGTGCAATCTCCTTTGTCACATGGTTAATTTGTACAACAACGCAATGATCTGTACAAATAGTGACGCTATGGGTCATAATTGTCAACAGCGTATTTCTAGAATAGGTTCTAGAAAGACAGTAGACTAAGATATTGTTAGATTAGTTGAAACCATCGGGAACTGTTGTTCCGATTTTCTTGAAAATCAAGATGGTTTGTGACTTAGTTACTAAGTCATGATTAGGTAATCTAAATAGATATCTGCTTTAGGATATCCTTCTAGAAAGATTAGTTTCTTATGCAGTAAGAATTGACACGAATCAGTTCATGTCTCGAGATTCTTGACTGGCATTATGAAAACCCTTTTAGTATTTGTTTATCTTTTAATGACGTTTCTTGGCTTTTGGTGACTTTTAGAAGTCACGTGTCTGACATAGTTTGCTAATCAATCATTTACAATTGTTGTGAATAATTGAACGCAAATTATAAAGCTTAAGAAATGAGATGCGTATAGTTGTGTATAAAGAATATCGATTCTCACAATACGACAACTATATGTATTGGATACCGGATCTCCCGTCTAGTTAATTAAAATAATGTTGAATAACTGTTTTGATATTTGATATCGGGACTTGTGACTATTGGATAGTTACCTGTCCTGTATAAACATTTGTTACATATTTTGAAGCGACTAGTAGTTTTATTAATGAAAGATAAGCATTAAGAAAATATTTGGTAGAATAACTGAATAGCTTAGAACTATGCTTTATGAGATTTTATCTTAAAAGTATTAGATGCTCATTCCGTATGGTAAAGGATGGTCTGATATGAGTTCACACCACATATCCTTAACCATTTAATGAATTTTATTTTCAGGAAGTGATTAAATCTCATTTAACCGATGATTGTCATTGGACCACAAATTTGTTAAACTAATACATTGATGTATGTAGTTTAATGAATTAGAAATTGCCTTGTAGAGTTTTCATTGCTTCGTAACTCAGTTGATGAATTTTCATAACTTAGTTACGTGTTTCTAATTGAGAACATGTTGAACGTCTTGAATTGTTCAAGAACTGTCAATATGTTTCTAATGAAACTCAGATAGAATATTTTGAATAGTTCAAAGATATTTTATTTGTAGTGTTGAAAACTGTATCTTTAAAAATTCATTGCGTGTCTTTGAATTGTTCGAAGATGTTTGATTTGATCAAACGCATGAATTTAAGGCAATTAGTTCTAAAGTTGTTTAATGAATATGATTCTTACTCGATATTAAACTTCCATGATTCCATTGTGATGGAATTGGTCAGTGGGAGTAATCGAATCTTATATGATTTGATTCGTTGATATTGAGTATTACCGAATTGGTTTTCAATACTCTTGGGGTTATGCTCCAGTAACACTAATTCATCTCTTTAATTTAGGTTCCATTTGTTTCTACCGTTACATATATGATATGTATAGATAGAAAATTCGAATCTTGAAAAGTTTAAGATTTGAAACTTTCTTTTGTATATTGGTTATATAATTGAAGTAATTGTGCCTCTGAGGTACGAGTGAAAAGTTTATCATTTATTCTATTTAATAGAATATTGTATTCTATTTAATAGAATATTGTATTCTATTTGATAGAATATTTTTTCTACGATCCCGAGTAATAAAATTATTTTATTACTTGGTGGTTAACATCGGATGTTGACGATTGCAGAAAAAATTTGACTTTGTGAAGTCAAATGTGATAATGATAAACTATAATGGAACTACGTAATTAATAAGATGAAAATACCCTTAGACCTCTTCCATATAAGTTCAATAGGATTTCAGAATCATTTGCAAAGTATTTGATACTTAATGATTCTGTTGTTTTCTTATTGAAGAAAATTATCATATGACTTATAGTGGGAGCGATATTTGATATCGAATTCGGAAAATAGCATTGAACCATAGATCTAAGTTTGTTCATGGCTTACAACGATCAAGTTTTGAACTTGATTAGGCTTTCGTTATGAATAGTCCATAAAATGTGCAAATTGTTTGCACATCAAAAGCAAAGTGAGCTCGATAAAGGTTTGACCTTTATAGTATGACAGTGAGAAAGGTTATACTCAGTAGTCTATTGTAGATTCTGAGGAAGCTTGTCTATTGTCGCACTGATTGTACAATTAAGATTTGTCGGTTAATGTTGATATTAAACTGTATTTTGGCTAAAGAATGCAAAGTGGCGTTCTTGAGTGATTTCTTCGAATAAGGATCCATCGTGATTTCTTTGTTTGAAGAGTTCATTCTAGAATGGCCATGGAGTTTGTATTCTGCTAAGATCACAGTTTGATATACTAGCTTATGGAGCCTATTGTAGACCCATATAAGTTTTCCAAAAATATGTGGTCTCTGATTTTGATATCAGTCAGATTGTCTGGTTTTATCGAAATATAGAGAATATGTATTTGTCAGTAGAGTCAGTGGGAGCATACAAATTTCTTTCTAGTATTACATATCCTGAGTCTTCTTTTCTCAGTGAGAGTAGTGGAAGTAGTCTCTGTTATATTTTATATAAAGTTTTATACAAGATATAAAACTAGAGACTTATGAGATACTCATATTAATCGCATATTAGATATGATCTAATAAAGGACACAACGAGACTATCTGTATGACAGTTAGTATAACTGTTTGACAGTTAATGTGTCTTTCAAGTATATAGTATTCATCTTTCGTAAGGAAGATTCATTTGTCGAAAGATAGATTGATTAGAATGTCTAGTCAATCTTATGCATCATATGATGATGACATAATGAATATTATATTATGTGCGATTAAAGATATCAATTTTATTGTAATTGTTACAAGTTATTTTGATATGGTTTAGACCATATGATGGATCTTGAAACATGTTCTTTGTGATCTTTGAGATATTAAGAACGAGTTTCTAATTCATGGAGAATTTAGTCAGTAACCATTAGGTCAGATTAGTTTTGATTCTAATTATGACATTAGATAGTCTATGTCATATAAAGTAAAAAAAAAATACAGTGGGAGTGTCACTGTTGATTCTACTGAATTAGTGGAATCAGTTACAACTTTTGAAGTATTGACTTATGAAGTTAGCATAGTGACCTCATAGATTAGAAGTTTTCTTATTAGTGTAGTGCTTGCGGTTGTCTCATAGTATTTGGATTTGATTTCTAAATACATAGACAACTTAGTAGCTATAACACAATACTGATATATCGTCTGAGTCATATTGAAGTGGAATTTGGATTCTACAAAATATGAATGATGTTGGTTAAGGAAAACAGTTGAGTGTGTTAGTTAGACTCAATTTGTTAAAGCAGACTTACTTGTTGTTGCCTACCTCTTGAGTGATGGTGAGCTCTTGAGGGCTATGAGTATGCGATACACATTGAGATGTGTATATGATACCATGGATTGGCACTAGAGAATGTGGGAGAAATTGTTAGGGTTGATGCTCGGAGTGCCAATTTGGATCGTATTTATGTCCGATTTATAAATACGAGCAATTGTATTTTCTATAATATTACTAATTTTAATGGTAGCACCCTTGTCTTTTATACACTTATTCGATCTGATTACGATTAGATATCTGATTACGATTAGATCGAAACTGAATCTGGTTCAGTGATACGTGTATATTAGACAAAGACCCTAGGATTTACAGTATAGTGCGCAGTAACAACATAGTTTGTAATTGACATTGGGAAGCGCTTAGTTGTATATCATTAAATAAAGTTCCTGGTCACAATTTGCTAACACGGGTCGGTTAGTAAAATCCGCTGAGGCCAGTACATGTCGTATATCGTGACTTGGTCCGATGGTTTATCCTAGTAAACCATGAGTCTCGAGAGACTCATATAGACATGTAGGTGTTTATTTGATAAGACACTGAACGACTCACTGAAGGTTTCCTAATAGATGGTACACCAACGTCAATAAGAACCTTCTCGAGTTGAGTGAGCATAGTGGTCATTTGACTTGAGATACCATTGTGGATATATGAGCTATCCTCCACACTTTGATGGCAGTCACGTCAACGATCTAGTCATGATCAGACCTCCGCCTGTTCGTTGGGTGTGGACTGATGCTCATGATATCCTGTGCGTATCAAGATATGATCCGTCAGTCTTATGTACATGGCATAGGCATCCAGCATGTGTTTACGATCTAGTAA
The DNA here is from genome assembly GCA_019454045.1 of Zanthoxylum bungeanum. NCBI lineage: Eukaryota > Viridiplantae > Streptophyta > Magnoliopsida > Sapindales > Rutaceae > Zanthoxylum > Zanthoxylum bungeanum. Next base: position 26,814 of record SKCR01049168.1, read on the forward strand.
ATCCATGGCTGTGGTATAACTTTGGAAACCAGTTCCGAGTGTTATTTAGAGATCGTAAATTGAAAGTCGATTGTATTATACCGCACGGATTTGACGTTCTGATCTATATCCCAGGTATAATACGGATGGCCTGTGACGGATGGATTATACGTATGCTATGACCTCAGCTTGTATAGTTTAGCGTGATTATCTGTGGTCGTCATAATCCATGAGTGGGTGGATTATGGACACGAAATTGGATTTCGTGACGGATAAACCTAAACTTAGAGAGTCCAACAATATGAAGTGTACTCGTTGAGCACTTGAGCAACTCGATATGAATAATACAGATTATTCATAATACTTCACCGGATTAAGTGAGTTAATTCGGATCGTCTAATCTTTAAACAATAACACATGCAATTAGGGGATTTTATCCGCTAATAAGTATTGTGTATTTGTATTTGATACATAATACGATTAGATACACATTAATTATTCGTCAAATAAGATTTTGACACATGCCAGTAATATACGTATTTGTCATTTATTGTAAATGAAATACATATTTATAATAATAATAATTGTGTTAATTAATTGTTTTAAATATTTAAATGTTAAATATTTAAATAGTTCATTGATAGATCTTTTTCATAATTGTTGTGAAAAGTATATGGTTATTATTGTTAAAGTGGCATGTTATCTTTAAGCTAAATGTGTAAATTTGATTTGATGGAACATTAAGCTTATCCATTTGTCCTTTTTATTTTAAAGAAATTAAAAAGGGACAAATTGATAATAATGCCCCTTTACCCTTCAAATTCGGTCAACTCCTTGATAAAGTGGAATTGTTTTCCTTCCTCTTCATGCTAACTGCCATGAACGTTCACTCTCAAAAAGAAAAACCCAAATCTTGTTTAATGAAACAAGAAGGAAAAAGTGAAGAAAAATAAGAAAAGCTTAAGGTTTTTGGTGATTAAAAGGTAATCTACATCTTCCTTGAGCTTAGAAAATTGTTTTATTTATTCTTGTGTTCAAAGAACATGTCTAGGGTTTCTTTACTTGTTCTAATTTGGGGCTTTTTCGATTTGATGGTGGATTGGAATGATTTATGCATGTGTGGAAGTGTATTGAACTAGATTAGGGTAATTTGGGTTCAATTTGTTGTTGGACAATATTGTTGCCATTATAGAGTTTTTGATCCACTCTAAATAGCCTAAAATTGTTCTAGAGTTGTTCATATGTGGTGGGACTCATTTGGTGATAGATTAATTAGATTAATCTTGGTTTTAATTGGATTAAAGTATGAATTTATGCTCAATTTCGTTTTCTGGTATGACCTGGAAATAATTCTGATTTTGAGATGAAATTGGTGTCTTTTGAATGTTTTGGATGTAATTTGGGAGTTGGCGCAATTTTCGGAAAGTGTTTCCGACTTGAAATAAGCGAAAACGGCCAAAAACGGCGTTACCGGGTTGATTTTGAGCCAACCGGGTGATGGATGTCCAAACAGTGATTCCGTCACTGTTCGGGCAGCTCGTGAACTGCCCCGACACAATTGGATTTGACCTGGGAATTTTCCATAAGTGTCGGGTAGTTGGTTAGGTCAAAAACGAGTTTTAGGCCATTTTGCGGAAAAACTGTTTTCGTAAAAATTTCGCAAAGTTTCAACATTATTTTTGTCAATATTTGATATTGAATAAATAGGTTTAGATAAAATATGAATAATTTATTCATATTAGATATTGAATGCTTATTATTCGGTATTTTGAAAAAGTTTTAAAACATGATTTCGCCCGTACCCGCGCTTCCGCTGCGCCTATCGCCCAAAATCCCAACAAAATGGTATCAGAGCGGGTCTGATGCTTCATCCATTACATTATTCATGTTTGATATTTGATATATAATCCAATTTTAATGTTCACACATGCATTGGAATCTATATATGTTTCTTACTTTTCAGTTCTACGCTAACAAATATGTAACAGAAATTTAATTGTTAAATTGAATTATATGTTCTAAGGTAGAATATAATTGTTTAGAAAATGATTTAGATTAATATTCTGCATTTGATGTAGATTACAGCTTCCATAGGAAAATCCCCGCTTTTAAATATGGTTGTAAAGTAACGTGTATTGGATACATGTTTCTTGGTCTGTCTTATCAGTACGGTTTATGAGTATTTTTCTATAAGTGCATCCGAGATCGTGCCAAAGTTGTGAGGGTGTAGTTATAGGATTATTATCCATACCGGTTGTATATTGATACTGAAAAAATTCAAGTGAAAGTGGAAATCTTTAACGTGCCAAAGCTGTCAGGACTACACCGGTAGCTTGAGTATGTCATTGGCAAGTGTAACCTTGATACGCCTCCCTGTGAACGTGCCAAAGCTGTCACAGCGAGAAACGATCAGGACCGAAACCAGAAGTCACTGGTGAGTGATTGACAAAGAGTTGTGTACCTAATGAATATACGTAGGCGAGAACGTGCCAAAGTTGTGAGTCGAAATATATTCATGGGATCCTACTCTCACTATGGAATTCGATTTAATTATTGAATTTTCGTTGTCCGTTGGGGAGTACGGTATTACGTAAAGTAGTGGGAGACACTGCTGAGTTTAAAATCCATAACTCAAGCAGTGTGTAATATTATGGAATTTACTGCTTTCATTTTCCTTTATTTTATACTGTTTATAGATTTATATTTCTAATCCACTGCATGCTTATTACTAGAATAGGTTTTCTGACTTTACCTATGGTTGCGTAGTTCTAGAACAGGTCCTAGAAAGACAGTAGACTAAAATATTGTTAGATTAGTTGAAACCATCAGGAACTGTTGTTCCGATTTTCTTGAAAATCAAGATTGTTTGTGACTTAGTTACTAAGTCACGATTAGGTAATCTAAATAGATATCTTCTTTAGGATATCCTTCTAGAAAGATTAGTTTCTTATGCAGTAAGAATTGACACGAATCAGTTCATGTCTCGAGATTCTTGACTGACATTATGAAAACCCCTTTATCAGGGACAATAGCGATGGACAATGATCTTGACTTTGGCCAACAAACCAATGCCAATCTTGGATCTTGAGAAAGAACCACTCAATGGATGGAGAACGCTTAATATTAAAGTGAGGGTTTTTTGCGTAAATTGGAAACCAATTTATTATCTTTGATTAGGTCTCATCATACACCCTTAAACATGCATTCTAAAAGCATAATAAGGCGTGAATAAATTAATGATGATATGCGGATGAATATATAATACAATTTGTTCCTAGAACAAATCACTATATTTCCTCTCTCCCGCTAGTACTTTACATACTTCTACCCAATTACATAATACAGAAAGAAACCTCATTTGCATTGAGGGGAATTGGTGAGAAGAGAAATATAAAGAGATAATGAGGTGAAAGGGTAGACACGCAGGTCCAATTTAATAAATTCCAAATTTACAACAATTTCCAAAATTGCCCCCACCTAACTAATATACATCCGATATACATTATTTATACAAATACATCAAAGTATTCACACAAAGCATGATGTTCAACCAATCTAATCCAATTAATTAATCTTTAATTAATGATCATCCAATGTTCATACAATGATTTGATTTGCGCGAGTCCACTCATTTAAGAATAAATACTCAAAGTACGTATTATTGAATTATATCGAACTACAATTTCAAATCCAATTTAAATTGTATCTAATACTAATTCGTGTTCAATTCCAAATTAAACAATTACACTTATTTTAGTGTCTTAAAGACTTGGATTCCAAATCCAATCTAAATGGGTCTCAAAGGCCAAATTAGCATCCTATATTATTCAATTAAAGTCCAATGGGCTTTCAATTAATTCTTTAGGCATGAGCTTTGGCCATTATGGATCCAACCCAAGATGCCAAGGCCCAAGTTAGGAATCACCATATGCCATAAAATCAATTTAGGCCCATTAGGCCCAATTAAATTATTAAAGGCCCAATTAGTCATATTTGGACTTTATTGAAATAGTTTTAGGCCCAATTGGATCCAACCCAATTGTCCAAAATCATATTTGGCCCAACCAAGCCCATTAGCCCAATTACAACAAATTAAATTAACATAATATTCCAAAAACACATTAATTTAATTTAAAGTGTAATTAACACAATTAATCAATTAATCTAATGTTTCCAAAATACTAATTAATCCAATTAATCATGCTTAATTTCAAATTCATGTCCAACACAAAATTGAAGCAAAATCAACTCATTCCAACATGCTCAAGCTCACAGCAATTGCATAAAATAACATTCAATTTTGATTTCAATCCAATTAAATCAACAATCAATATTCATTTCATGCATTTAACATATCCGATTGTCAAAATTCAAAATTTACCATGAGCATTTTCTAGGGCATACAATCGGCCATGCTTAGGTTTTGGGGAAAATTAGATCCGATCAATTTTTCTCAAATCCAATGATGCACAAATCCAATTCATCATCATATAAACACAACCAAACAATCAATTTCGAATTTTCACACTCCAAACATAAAATCCCCAAATTAAAGTCTAGAACCATAGAATTTAAAATCAAGTTTAGGTGGCTCATGATACCATTGTTAGTGTCATAGACATGCCAATGATCTTTAAACAATGATTTGTGTGTGAATTATCAAGTTCAAGTTGCGGAAAAACTTACAATGATCGGATGAGAAAAATTCAAAACTTTCTTTGTTCTTGAAGCTCCAAGCTTTCTTTTTTAGTTCCAAACTCTTGGGTGTGTTTCCCTATCACATTTCTTTGACTCCCAAAGTTCTAGCAATGGTGAATTTTTGAAGCAAAAATTCAAGGAGAGATGAAGACATAATCGGCCAAGGGAGAGGAAAGAGGAGAATGAATAGTTCAAGTTCAAAACTTGATGTGTTGTGTGCTTTAAAGTCCAACATTAATTAGCCAACTACACCTATCATGAATAGTGACAAGTGATATAAGTAAAGTGGGTCCCACCACTTTCAAATTCCAAATTTGAGTTGTCTTAAACAACACACTTTGGGCCAGGGTTCGTTTAATCCGATTAAATGAATTTTCCGTCGCGACGTAATTAAATCCAATTTAATCAAATAATAATGCCTAGCAAAATTATTACTAAAGTCGCTTACGAATTAATTCCAAATTAATTCGTTCGCTTGAATTAAAATCCAATTTTAATTCCGTATTATAATCTAATTTCAATTAATATATCTGATATATTATTTTATCCCAATTGAATAAATTAAATAGTAAAAACAATTTAACTATTAAATTTATTTTGCCGATTAATTCCAAATTAATCGCGTTCTCTATTCTTGACGAATTTAATCCCAGATAAATTCTTGTTGTAATTAATCCCAGATTAATTTTCTCTCTCATAATTAATCCCATATTAATTCTCTTCGAGTCAAATGTCATCGGTGAATCTTTGGGAAGCGACCCAAGAGATCCCTGGATATGTTGGCAGTAAATACGGTCATCGGACTATCCGAACACGTGCGTACCCCGTATTACGTTTTCACCAATTTACAAGACATGGTTGGCTTTTAGCAAAGCACCGTGTCTACCCAATTATCCAGAAATATTCAACGTGGAATATATAATCTGTATCAGGCGTAGTATAAAATGTATTGCGTAATACGATCCAGTATCAGATGTCACATGCTAGGCATAGGGCTGAAATTGTGTCTGCCCCGTACGAAGTATATATCGGATCACTAGCAACTAGTCTCTATAATCGGATAATCATGACCTAGTCATACTATCCCGATAGCTGCAACATTTGAGAGTACTAGTTCTGTATCCTACGTGATCATCATCTCCATATGAATGAAGTGATACTTCCATCTTGACATCACACCCAATACACTACGATTCTCAGTAAACCCAGAAGAGACGTACATAGAACCTGTTAAAGCTCCGGACGATCAAAACCAAAGTATACTGATTGTCACAAGTATTAGCGATGCAAGTCTCAGGTTAAGACCACATACACATACCTTGATTCGGATTCCCATAGACATATAGTCATACTACCAATAGGACTCTGATGGGTCTATCCAGAGCGAAGTTGTTCCTAGTCCAACGGCTAACAGAACCTCTTATCACACTTGCATAAGTATCCAATACTTAAATATATGAGAACTATGTCGTTAAGCTTCAATAACGTGCACAAGTGTAATACTAGCCTATTATGCATTATCGATGTCCAGTCTCGATAATACTACGACTATGGATATTTAATGATTAAACCTTTCGTGGATTAATACTGTCTCATATCTTATTATTCCAAAACTAATCATAAGGACTTTTATCATTTATATATATCCAAGTAATCCAATTACAAAATGATAAAGGAGCAATTTCCTTTGTCACATGTTAATTTTTACAAAAACACCATGTCTTTTACAAATAGTGATGCTATGGGTCATAATTGTCCAACAATGAATTGTCATTACTTAGTTACTTGTTTCTAATAGAGAACATGTTGAACCTCTTGAATTGTTCGAGAACTTTCAATATGTTCCTGATGAAACGCGAATAGAATATTTTGAATGGTTCAAAGATATTATATCTGAAGTGTTGAAAACTATAATTTTAAGATTCATCGTGAATTTTTGAATTATTCAAAGATGTTTGATATGATCAAATATATGAATTTAAGGCAATTAGTTCTGAAGTTATTTAATGAATATGATTATTACTCAATATTAAACTTCCACGATTCCATTTTGATGGAATTGGTCAGTGGGAGTAATTGAATCTCATATGATTTGATTCATTGATATTGAGTTTTACCGAATTAGTTTTCGATACTCTTGGGATTATGCTCCAGTAACACTAATTCATCTCTTTAATTAAGGTTCCATTAGTTTCTACATATACGTATATGATATGTATAGGTAGAAAATTTGAATCTTGAAAGGTTTGAGATTTGAAACTTTCTTTTGTATAATTGTTATATAATTGAAAGTACTTGCGCCTTGGAGGTACAAGTAAAGTTTATCATTTATTCTATTTAATAGAATATTGTATTCTATTTGATAGAATATCTTTTCTACGATCCCGAGTAATAAAATTATTTTATTACTTGGTGTGTAACATCAGATGTTGACCATTGTAGAAATGACTTGACTTATTGAAGCCAAATATGAGAGTGATAAACTGTAATGGAACTACATAATTAATTAGATTAAATGACCCTTATTCAACTTCCGTATAAGTCCAATAGGATGTCAGAATCATTTACAAAGTATTTGATACTTAATGATTCTGTTATTTTCTTATCGAAGAAAATTATCCTATAACTTATAGTGGGAGCGATATTTGATATCGATTTCGGAAATTTCCATTGAACCATAGATCTAAGATTGTTCGTAGCTTACTACGATCAAGTTTTGAACTTGATTAAGCTTTCGTTATGAATCATTTATAAAATGTGCAAATTATTTGCGCAGCAAAAGCAAAGTGAGCTTGATAAAGGTTTGACCTTTATAGTATGGCAATGAGAAAGGTTATCCTCAGTAGTCTATTGTAGATTTTGAGAATACCTGTCTTTGATCGCACTAATTGAACAATTAAGATTAGTTGGTTAATGTTGATATTAAACTGTATTTTGGCTAAAGAATGCAAAATGGCGTTCTTGGGTGATTTCTTCGAATGAGAGATCTGTCGTGATTTCTTTGTTTGAAGAGTTCATTCTAGAATGGCCCTAGAGTTTGTATTCTGCTAAGATCACAGTTTTGATATACCAGCTTATGAAGCCTATTGTAGACTCAAATATGCTTTCCGAAAATTCGTGTTCTCTAATTTTGATACAGTCAGATTGTCTGATTTGATCAAAATATAGAGAATACATATTTGTTAGTAGGGTCAGTGGGAGCGTACAAATTTCTTTCTAGCATTGAATATATCCTAAGTCTTCTTTTTCTCCGTGAATGTAGTGGGAGTAGTCTCTGATATATTTGATATAAAGTTTTATATATAATATAAAACTAAGAGACTTGTGAGATACTCTCATTAGTCGCCTATTAGATATGATCTGATAAAGGGCACAATAAGACTATCTTCATGACAGTTAGTATAACTGTTTGACAGTTAACGTGTCTTTTATATATATAGTATTCATCTTTCGTAAAGGATGATTCCTTTTGTCGAAAGAGAGATTGATTAGAATGTCTAGTCAATCTTTGCATTATATGATGATGGCGTAATAAATAATATATTATGTGCGATTAAAGATATCAATTTAATCGTAATTGTTACAAGTTATTTTCATATACTGTAGACCATATGATGGATCTTGAAACATGTTCTTGAGATCTTTGAGATATTAAGAACAAGTTTCTTATTCATGGAGAATTTAGTCTGCAACCATAAGGTCAGATTAATTTTGATCCTAATTATGACATTAGATGGTCTATGTCATATAAAGTCATAAAAGATGCAGTGGGAGTGTCACTGTTGATTCTACTGAACTAGTGGAATCAGTTGCAACTTATGAAGTATTGACTTATTAAGTTGCATAGTGACCTTATAGATTAGAAGTTTTCATATTAGTGTAGTGTTTGCGGTTGTTTTATAATATTTGGATTTGATCTCTAAATACATAGACAACTCAGTAGCTATAGCACAATACTGATATAGCGTCTGAGTCATATTGATGTGGAATTTGGATTCTGTAAAATATGAATGATGCTGGCTTAGGAAAACGTTTGGGTTTGTTGGACAGACTCGATTTATTAAGCAGGCTTACTTGTTGTTGCCTACATTTTGAGTGCAAGGTGAGCTCTTAAGGACCATGAGTATGCGATACACATTAAGATGTGTATAGGATACCGTGGATTGGCACTAGAGCAAGTGAGAGAAATTGTTAGAGTTAGTGCTCAGAGTGCCAATCCGGATCGTATTTATGTTCGATTCATAAATACGAGCAATTCTATTTTCCATAATATTACTTATTTAATGGTAACACCATTGTCTTTTATACACTTATTCGATCTAATTACGATTAGATATCTGATTATGATTAGAACTAAATTTGGTTTAGTGATACGTATATATTAGACAAAGACCATAGGATTTACAATATAGTGCGCAGTTACAACGTAGTTTGTAATTGACATTGGGAATCGCATTATAAGATGTATATCCTTAAATAAAGTTCCTGGTCAAGATTACTAACACAGGTCGGTTAGTAAAATCCACTGAGACTAGTACATATCGTATATCGTGACTTGGTCTGATGGTTTATCCCAGTGAACCATGAGTCTCGGGATACTCGTATAGACATGTAGGTGTTTATTTGGTAAACACTGAATTGTAGGGGTTTTTAGGGGGAATATCCGGTAACGCAGCGGAAGCGGCGGAAGATCGTATCTTCCGATTTCAAAACTTTTTCTTGGATTAATTAAATAAACATATTTATTTAATTGCCCAATAATTAAATTATGAAACAAAATTTCAAATGAATCATATTCAAGTGAAATTACCAAATTACCCTTATATTGGTATTTTGTCCATTTTAGTCCGAAATTGATCTAATCAATTTTGAATGATTCTAAATCATTTCTAAGATGAACTTAGCATGTTCAAAACATCAAAACACCAAAAGCACCAAAAATCCCATTTTCTTAATTCTTGGCCGAATGCATCCATTTGGTGCCATTTTGTGCACTTTGTCATTTCATGCATCAAAACACATCAAGATGTAATCCAATGAACATGAAACTTTATATGCATCATATACACATCCAAATACACAACATATATGAAAATCCCCAAATTTGGAATTGGTCATGAACCCTAATTTTTCAATTTCATCAAATTGGACAAATTAGACCAAATTGGTTAAATCCAATACTTCAATCATGTTTCTCCCATCCAATTAAAGTCTCAACACAATGAAACAACTCAAGATCAAATCTAGGTCATCTAAGAGTGGGTCAACAACTCTAGATTAGCAACATGGTTTCCAAAACCTTAAAAGAAAGCTTATAACTACAATAGTCACAACCTTCCTTCATCATACATGCTCAACACTTCCATCAAAACTCCCATCAACAAAAACACAAGGAATAAAGAAAGAAATAACCTAAGAACATCATATGTTAAAGCCTAGATCCTAAGGAACATTTTCCTTTCTAATAGCAAGTTGGAAAAACTCACTAAAATCCAAGCTTTCTTTGATTTCTTCTTTCTTTCTCACAAGCTTCCTTTGCTTCCATTAATGGAGTTTTTCTTTAAATTGTATTAGGTTAAGAATGAAATGAAATGAAAAACAATATATACTTGTTTCCAACTTGCCTTGGCCGAAATTCACAAAGGCAAATACAAGTCTTGTAATTTCATTTTCATTTCACTTTACATTTAATCAACTTGATAAAATATCTTAATAACACTTTATAGATATTATATTAAGTCAACAAATGCAACTAAGAAGAATATAACTCTTATATTTAAGTGTTTGGCCGAAATTTATAAAGAAATAAAGGAAAAATATATTTTTATTTTTCAAACAATTTTGAACAAATATCTCAAGAAGTCAAAATCAATTTGACAACCTTTTCCTTTAATGTAAAGTCAAACATTTACATTTATAATCATTTCCTAACTTTATCATTTGGTGATATATTTATATTTTAATTATATTAATCATTTAACAATTAAATAATTAAATAATTAATTAAATACAAATATATCAAATATATGTATTATATTTACTTTAAATATCTCAAATACATATATTGATGATATATGTCAAATACCTTTATTTGACTATTTATTAATGTGTATTTAATAATATCATATATTAAATACAAATACACATTAATTATGAAATAACGGTTCGGCCCGTTCGCATGTATTTTTCGTTTAACGATTAAACGATTTATAAATAATCATCATTATTCATAAATGTTGCTCTAGTGCTCTACGAGTATGTTTCATTATTGAGACTCTCTAGATTCAGGTATATCCGTCATGAAATCCAATTTCATGTCCATAATCTATCCACCCGTAGATTATGACGATCACGGATAAACTAGCTGAATCATACAGGTCGAGGTCATTGCATACGTATAATCCCTCCGTCACAGGTATCCAGATAATCCCAGAGATATAGAATTGAACGTCAAATCTCTATAGGTATTATCTCGTCGACGTATCTATTAGCAATCTCTAAATAACATTCGGAACTTACTTCCGAAGTATACTGTGGCCACAGATTTAACAGACTGCTAATAATATATGGACTACCTATGCTCTGTACACAGAACTGACGGATCCTATCTTGACACACACAGGATATCCTGAGGATCGATCCACACCCAACGAACAGGCGGAGGTCTGATCTAAATAGATCGGTGACGTGACTGCCATCTAAGTGTGGAGGATGTCTCATACATCCACAGTGGTGTCTCAAGTCGAAGGACCACTATGCTACTCAACCCGAGAAGATTCTTATTGACGTTGGCGTACCATCCATTAAGAATCTTCGGTGAGCCGTTCAGTGTTTATCCACTATAAACACCTACACGTCTATACGAGTCTCCATAGACTCATGGTTCATTGGGATAAACCATCGGACCAAGTCTCGATATACGACATGTACTGGTCTCAACGGATTTGACTAACCGACCCGTGTTAGCAAATCTTGACCAGGAACTTTGTTTGATAATATACATATAGCAGTGACACTTCCCAATGTCAATTACAAACTAACTTTGTAACTGTGTACTGCATTATATATTATCGGGCCTTTGTATAATATATACATATCACTAAACCACATTTAGTTTCAATCTAATCGTAATCAGATCGAATACGTATATAAGAACAAGAGGTGCAACCATAAATAAGTAATATTATGGAATAAGGGGATGTTCGTATTCATGAATCAGACATAAATACGGCCCGGATTGGCTCTCTGAGCACCAACCCCAACATGAATGACTCACTGAAGATTTCCTAATAGATGGTACACCAATGTCAATAGGAATCTTCTCGAGTTGAGCGAGCATATTGGTCCTTTGACTTGAGATACCACAATGGGATATATGAGTTATCCTCCACACTTTGATGGCAGTCATGTCACCGATCTATTCATGATCAGACCTCCACATGTTCGTTGGGTGTGGACTGATGCTCATGATATTCAGTGTGTATCGAGATATGATCTGTCAGACCTGTGTACAGGGCATAGGCATTCTTACGTGTTTACGATCTAGTAAATCCATGGCCGTGGTATAACTTCAGAAATCAGTTCCGAGTGTTATTTAGAGATCGTAAATTGAAAGTCGATTATATTATACCGAACGGGTTTGACCTTTTTATCTAAATCCCATGTATAATATGGATAGCCTGTGACGGAGGGATTATACATATGCAATGACCTCGACTTGCATAGTTTAGCGAGATTATCCGTGGTCGTCATAATTCATGAATTGGTGAATTATGGACACGAAATTGGATTTCGTGACGGATAAACCTAAACTTAGAGAGTCCCACAATATGAAGTGTACTCGTTGAGCACTTGGGCAATGCGAAATGAATAATACAGATTATTCATAATACTTCACTGGATTAAGTGAATAATTTAATTTCGTTTAATCGGTTAAATAATAACACAAGCATTAGAGATTTTGGTCAATTGCAATTATTGTGTATTTCTATTTGATGTATAATACAATTAGATACACATTAATTATTCATCAAATGAGATTTTGACACATGCCATAAATATATGTATTTGTTATTTATTGTAAATAAAAATACATATATAATAATAATTATATTAATTGATTATTTGGATATTTAATTGTTAAATATTTGAATAATTAATTAATTAAACTTTTTCCATAAATGTTATGGAATTTATCCAATTATTATTGGTTTACTTGGCATGATTTAAATTAGACTTTATGTGTGCAATTTTGATTGGTTAAGATAAAGTTTATTATGATTTAATTAGATTAAATTTGTAAATTGCCAATAATACCCC
>SKCR01049169.1:0-39742 GCA_019454045.1 Zanthoxylum bungeanum
ACCCACACTGCCAGTCTCATTCGAACGTATATACGAACACGACACTAACGAAATAGTCCTGTAATTATAATAAACTGCACACTTTTTAATATTAACTTAGTAAATCATATACTGTAACACATTAATCTTGGTAGTATAGATTTAAGTTATTATTAGGTTGTTCAATTATCACAAGCATACACATAGTGATAAAGTTGAAGTTGATTGTGTATTGCAAACTTGGGTGAGAATTTAAAGTGTAATCATACACAAGAAATTCCATCCAATCTTGATTGACACTTACACATATCTACACATATTGTATATTGTCTGCACTATTGAATAAAGTGTAGTTCTGGGTTTGAATTGCTAAAAAATCATATTGAAAAAGTGTTTAAAGAATATTCTGTCAAAAAGGCGATAAGAGCCTAAGTGGTCAGGGATTTAAGTGGTTACTCTGGACCCCCCTCGTCTCTGGGAATATTCATTTTTTCATTTTTCTAAAGAATCTTTAGTTAAAATTCAAGGACTTGTGTTTATTGGAACCACCGTCCAATAGAACAACAAGTGGGAACCTAGTATATCACTTTGAACAGGATCATTCGTTGATCGTTGTGCAATTCGTCTTTTGTAGACTAATTGACCCATTTTGGATTTTCCAGTTACAAATGACTAGTGGAAACATCACAATACCGGTCTCTCATGGAGAAAAGCCGGAGAAATTTGGTGGGGCAAATTTCAAGCAGTGGCAGAGCAAAATGCTGTTCTACATGACAACTCCCCAGTTGGCTAAATTCCTCAAAGATCCTCCGGGTCCTGTGGAGGGTGAATCTGAAATGGCCAAGGAAGAGCGAGAACAGACTTGGATGTCTGGAGACTTTTTATGCAAGAACTACCTTTTGGGTGGTCTTGACAATACCCTGTATAATGTGTACCAAGGCATGACTTATGCGAAGATTCTCTGTGAATCTCTCGAGAAGAAGTATAAAATCGAGGATGCCGGACAAAAGAAATTTGTCATGGGTAGATTCTTAGACTACAAGATGGTAGATTCAAGGACGGTGATGTCTCAGTTGGGTGAACTACAATTGATCATTCATGAAATACTGGATGAGGGTATGAAACTCTGTGAGATGTTTCAAGTTGCCGCCATAATTGAAAAGTTACCTCCATCATGGAAGGACTTCAGAAGCTATTTAGAAACACAAAAAGAAGCAGATGAGCTTTGAAGACCTTAGTGTTCGATTGAGAATCGAGGAGGACAACGAGATGTCCGAGAAGGCCAGCTACAAGACTATGGAGTCTAAGGCCAACATCATTGAGGGTGTGAAGGGTAGCAAGAAAAGAAAGAACAGTGGAGCTGATTCTTCGAACAAGAAGTTCAAGGGGAAATGCTACAACTGTGGAAAGAGCGGTCATATGTCAAAGGACTGCAGAAATAAGAAGTCTCAGGACAAGGGCAAGAAAAAGAAAAATGAGGCCCATGTCACTGAGGGTGAGCAGCTGACTGATAATATCTCAGAGATGGAACTATCAGCAGTGGTAACCGAAGCCAACATAGTTGGGAATCCGAGGGAATAGTGGGTAGACACTGGGGCTACTCGTCATATCTGTGCAGATAGCAAGATGTTTTCCATGTACCAGAAGGTCGATGGCGGCGATCATCTAACAATGGGAAACTCGTCTACCTCTCAGGTGGTTGGACAAGACACAGTGGTTCTGAAGATGACATAAGGAAATTAGCTAACATTGAGAAATGTACCGCACGTTCCGGATATTCGGAAGAACTTGGTCTCGGATTCTCTTCTTAGTAAGGCTGGTTTTAAGCTAGTATTTGTTTCTGATAAGTTTGTAATGACAAATAATGATATGTATGTAGGAAAATGTTACATAACTGAGGGCCTTTTCAAACTAAATGTAATGACTGTTAATCGTACGAATAATAAAGCTAGTACTTCTGCTTATATTATTGAGTCACAAAATATATGGCATGGGAGGTTAGGACATGTTAATTATGATACCATGCGTAAATTAATTAACATGGACCTTATACCTAAAATTGTAATTGATAGCCAACATAAGTGTGAGGCATGCGTTGAAGCAAAAATGCATCGAACATCATTTCATTCTGTTTAACGCAGTTCTGAACCTTTAGAACTTGTCCACACTGACGTGTGTGACATGAACATTGTGCAAACAAGAGGCAGTAAAAAGTACTTTGTCACTTTTATCGATGACAGCACAAGATTCTGCTATGTGTACTTGCTGAGAAGCAAAGCAGAAGCTATTGAGAGCTTTGTACACTATAAGAGCGAAGTTGAAATTCAACTTGGCAAGAAAATCAAAAGAATCAGGAGTGATAGAGGTGGTGAATACGTTTCACCATTCAGTGAATATTGTTTTTTGGGCGGAATTATTCACGAAACCACTACTCCTTATTCTCCTCAACAGAACGGAATTACGGAACGCAAAAACCGAACGTTGAAGGAAATGATGAACGCCATGTTGACAAGTTCGGGTCTACCCCAGATCTTGTGGGGGGAAGCCTTGCTTTCCACGAACCATGTTCTAAACAAGCTTCCTCACAGGAAGTTGGACAAGACACCATATGATTTGTGGAAAGGTTTCGTACCTTCCTACAAATAACTAAAAGTGTGGGGGTGTCTTGCCAAAGTAATGGTTCATAAACCTAAGAAGGTTAGAATAAGACCCAAAACTGTTGATTGTATATTCATTGGATATGCTCGCAACAGTAGTGCATATCGATTCTTGGTACACAAGTCGGAGATTCCTGACATCAATCCGAACATGATAATTGAGTCAAGGAATGCGACATTTTTTGAAGAGACGTTTCCTTACAAGGAAAGACAGAGAATAAAGTCTCTCAAAAGAACAGTTGATACTGTCAAGGACAGTGATCATGTTGACCAAGAATCAGATCAACGTGTAAATGCTGAGACAATCGAGCCTAGACGTAGCAAAAGAGCTAGAACGTCTAAGTCGTTTGGTCCCGATTTTCTGACATACCTGTTAGAAAATGAGCCTCAAAGCTATAAAGAAGCTATGGCTTCTCAGAGGCGCCTCTTTGGAAAAAGGCTATTAACAGTGGATTGATTCAATCCTACAGAACCATACATGAGAGTTGGTTGATCTTCCACCAGGTTGTAAGCCGCTGGGCTACAAATGGATATTCAAAAGGAAGATGAAAACAGATGGATCAATAGATAAGTACAAGGCGAGACTTGTCATAAAAGGTTATAGACAAAATGAAGGCCTTGATTACTTTGACACCTATTCACCAGTGACTCGTATCACATCGATAAGAATGGTCATAGCCATATCAGCTATATTTGGTCTTGAAATACATCAAATGGATGTAAAGACGACATTCTTGAATGGTGATTGGATGAAGAGATTTACATGGAACAACCAGAAGGGTTTAGTGTTCCTGGACAAGAACAGAAGGTGTGCAAACTTGTAAAATCCTTGTACGGATTAAAACAAGCACCTAACAATGGCATGAGAAATTTGACAAAGAAATGTTGTCAAGTGAGTTCAAAACCAATGAGTGTGATAAGTGTGTGTACACCAAATCAACTCAAAAATGATATGTCATTGTGTGTCTCTATGTAGACGATATGCTGATAATTGGTAGTAATCATGAAATGATTCAGTCTACCAAAAATGTGTTATCCAGCAGATTTGATATGAAAGATTTGGGAATAGCTGATGTGATCCTAGGAATTAAGATTTCTAGGACATCAGACATATATATATTATCTCAGACTCATTATATTGAAAAGATACTTGATAAATATACCAAAGGGGATCTAAATGTGGCTAGAACCCATGTGGACCTAACTCTTCATCTATCAAAGAATACTGGTTCAAGCGTATCGCAATTAGAGTATTCGAGAATCATCGGAAGTCTGATATATCTCACGAATTGCACACGACCTGATATCGCTCAAGCTGTGAACCAGCTTAGCAGATATACGAGCAATCCAGGACATAACCACTGGAAAGCCATAGTAAGAGTGTTGAGGTATCTGAGAGAAACTTCAAAATATGGGCTATATTACGAGAGATATCCTGCTGTACTAGAAGGATACAGCGATGCTAATTGGATATCTGATACGGTGGATTCCAAATCTACGAGTGGGTTTGTTTTCACACTTGGTAATGCAGCTGTGTCATGGAAATCCTCGAGGCAAACATGTATTGCCCGGTCTACTATGAAATCAGAGTTCATAGCGTTAGATAAAACAGCGGAAGAAGCAGAATGACTTAGAAACTTCCTGGAGGATATTCCTAGTTGGCCCAAACCGATGCCAGCGATTAGTATACATTGTGACAGCCAATCGGCTATTGGGAGAGCCCAAAATATAATGTATAATGGTAAGTCTCGACATATACGTCGGAGACATAATACCATACGTCAACTGCTCTCAAGTGGCATAATAACGATTGATTATGTTAAGTCGAATGAAAACCTAACGGATCCACTAACTAAAGGTTTACCTCGAGAGCAAGTTGAGAAGTCATCGAGGGGAATGGGCTTGAAGCCTATAATCTAAGAATTGTCACTGTGGAAACCCAACCTAGCTAACTGGAGATCCCAAGATCTAGGTTCAAAAGGGACAACAGAAACTTTTTGCAATTCAAAACAAGCACTGAAGAGTTTGTACTCTTTCCCATTCCGATAATGACGCTGAGTGCTGTCTGTCATTGGTTAAGATAAGCTAAGACTTTTAATGATCACTATATTAGGAGATGAGTCCTAATGGGGGTAAAGACAGATTACCTCTTCATAGTAGATCACCTATTTCAAGTAAGAACTGAGGCCGCTTCCATGGGAACCTTTAAAGGCGGGTTACCCTAAAGTGCTTGATGAATCCAGGACCGTTGTTCAGGGCCTAAATGAACACAACCGTAGAACGGGAAAATGATCGAATTAAAGCTGTGTGTTGGCAATTGTCTTGGTTTACACAAACGGCGGAACAGTTCAAGACTATGGGTCACTAGTTTGCCAAGTAAATCCGATTGTCACTCACTAGGAAAGGTTCAAGGCGAAAACTACCTATTTCGATGCAGCTTTAGTTCATGGTAACTTTCTCAAGTGTCTCCATGAATATTTGAAGAATTGTGGGGGATTGTTGGAAATTCTTATAAATATTCATTAAGGGTAAATCTATCTTTTTTATAGCATTGGGTGCTTGTGAGGGGTACAACCCTTTGGAGGGTTGCACCCCACCCCATAGGGTGCCCTCCATGTCTTATAAAAGAAGGCTTTATATCCAATACAAAGACAGAGAGAAAATCCGAATTTGAGGAGATATTTATTTCTTTTTGTTTGGTTTTGAGAGAGAGTTTCACCATATTCTCAGTTCAAATACTTGTTAAGGAGTGCTCATTGGACAAGAAGGAACCAAATTATCCTGGGAGAACATTGGCTAATTGTATCCGTAAGCACCTGTAACGGGGCCAATAAGTTCTTAAGGACAGAGAGATATCGACTTGGATTCACTATCACATCAAAAAGAATCAGGTTTTCTGGTTTCAATCTTTTAGGGTTTTGCATGAAAAGTGGATCTAAGTTTCTGTTTCCGGTTTGAATTGTTGTATAGCATGTTATTGGATGTTTAATGACACTAAACCAACAACAAAAAGGTTATAATTTGAAATTATACACATAAAAAAAAAAATTATTGACGATTGTTTTTCGTTTCAGGGGTGATTTTAAAAAATCTACTCATCGAATAAATCTCCCCCAAACAATGAATTTGTTTGGTTAATTGGGAACCAAAAGCAAACTTGGCAAGCAAATAAGAAATCATAGGGAAAACAAATGATTAACGTGGTTCGGTGGAGAGTGACTCCAACCTACGTCCACGAGAGGAAAAAAGTGAATTTTATTACTAGCTCGGGTCAAACCAACCTGATATCTCTCTTTATCACTAAGCTTTTAGTGCTCTTTTACAATTGTGAAATGAAAAAAAATAGCCAACTCTTGAAATTGAGTCTTCAACCCCTTTATATAAAATATAGGCTTCTAAACCTACTGTTATACCAACTCGTGACGTCAGCCTATCACTCTCGCCCATACTCCTCTCCCCAACTACTCGGCAAATAGTGGCTCTGGCAGTCTGACTGTGTGCAGCAAGAGTGGATAAAAGGCTAACGAATTCGGACCCATGGCCCCGCCGCTTGCAAGGCCTCCTCCATCTGAATTGTATGGGCGTGCCGAAGCTTAGAGTTCAGTATTTTTGTTGGTCCTTGTTGGGTTATCTAGCTTTTGAGTCTTGCGATGGACTTTTTTTTGATTCGCGGTGTTTTGCTTTCCTTGTGTTTATATTTGTTTATGTGGCTTCCTCCACCCGAAGTGAGTTTGAAATAAATTTTCCTTTTAAAAAAAGATGCTTGCACTCAATCTGTACACTTGCTCGTTATGTGGATTGGCGACAACCACATAATATTAGGGCTTTCAAATTATGTATTTGGCATCTTTAATAGAGTAACACTACTTTTTCCGACGTAAATTTTGATTTCATTTTCGTATATATAAAATTTTTATATCATATCATAATTTTTATTTATTCGGGAATAAAATTGGTCTAAATTAAGCAGAGTAGAATTTTTATATTTAATATAGCCGTTGAGCTGTTCTTCAGTCTCATGTGTTTTTTCGCAGCCACTCTTCAAGTTCTTTTGGTTGCTTCAGTTTGCAAGTATATATTTTTAGTTCATATAGTCTAGGCCTTCTTTTTCATGGCCTAAATCTCAATTTGAATTCTCCAAGAAATGCTTTTCTTTAATCAGGTTCTGTCATATAAATGTTCAATTAACTCTTTTCATACATCTAATTATTAATCCATCGAATGTCAGATACCATTTATCAAAAAATATTTAGAAATTGTTTAGAAAAAATAAAGGTATTTTTTAGAAATTGTACAACCATTTAAGTCTCTAATAAAACTTTATTTCATTATGATGGTAAAACATGCCAAAAAGAAAAAACTCACTGGAATTGTGATATTCAAGAAAGCGTAATTCTCCCTTTACTATTTTTATTTTCCTAGTATTTTTATTTGCTCAAATATTCTTCCTTATTTGCCTAAAAAGACGTGATCGGATAATTTCAAGTATATATATATATATATATATATAGTATTCTTCCTTATTTTTATTTTTAATAAGGTTTGTTTTCAAAAAATATTAAATGATAGATCTCAAATAAATCAAACAGTAAATATTTTTTTGATATGAGAAATGATGTGGCATATCGATTAAGATTTGTGCATTGCACCAGCAAAATCAAAATACAAGACTTCTATTTCTTGTGAACCGAGGTCAAATACACATTACAATGTTGGAGTCTCGACCAACTGAATTCAAAAGTCATAATTATTCACTCGTTTTTAATTTATTGTTTATTACTTTTCAAATCTTTGTAATCACATTGCCGGTCAATGCAGACAATTTCAAGCCAATTTCCAACACAAACCCATACAAATTCTATATAAACGTGGAAGAAAGACATCAAATAGCACAAGCTAATTCATTCTTTACAAATGAAAAAACTCTCAGCTATTGCAATATTCGCATTCTTTGCAATTTTATGGCTTGATCCTGAAAGCTGTTTAGCCGGGACACGAGTTCATGCAGTTCTTGATGAATGCAGAAAATGCAAGACGGCCACTGATAAATGGAATTCGCGGGCTCGAGTTCTACGTGGTCGGGATAAAGATGAACCTAGAAGATCTCCAGTGCCTCCTCCACGCCCTCCTGTGAATCGACCGTAGTTTATTAGATTGTATATCTTCTTAAAAGTCCATAATTTTAGTTTTATAGTTTGAGTTCTTGTAATTCACTAGAGATTTGAATTCTCTAGTGATGGTTGTGTTAGAAATAATGGAAGCAGAAATAAATTACAGAATATGAATATGGCTTTGATAGTGTAGTCAATATCCTTAACGATTTAATGTCCCCACTATAAGTGCTTCCGGGTTTATGGCAGTATCCCTCCAGGATTTCTACAAAGCCTAATCAGAAATTCTAGATAGCAAATCTGAAATTTTTCCCAAGAACACCAAAAGAAGTTTTAGAGAAAGAGAGAAGATTTTCTAATAATTGAATTCTGGAATTTCATTAGTATTTATAAACCTTAAGCAACCCTTAGCAAGGGACACATCATTTCCAATTAAACTGTCATAACATTTATTCAAAATTAATTAAAATAATTAATTTCGAAAAACAAAAAATTAATTGGTAATTAAATTTTAGGCCCAAGTGCCCAAGTGCCTATCTTTGACTATATAATATATAATATTAATTCATAGCCAAATTTATGTTTCCCTCCAAAATTCCCACCAATCAATTTGAATCAAATTGGTGCAATAAATGTATTTAAATACATATTTCCTTTTATAATTTTTAGATTTGTGATTCATTTATTCTCTTATCTTCTCATAACTTAATCACTAACTATCTAACAATCCCCACTTAGTTAGTGATTTATATGCTTGATTTAAACTTTAATGTATATAATAGGTGTCTTTCGACTTTAACCTACTACTCGTATAAGCATTTCAAGTTTTGTCGAAATTGATGGTTAGATTAATACTCTTTAAACCTCAATTTTAATTGACAAAATGGAAAAAATTATACACATTAAACATTAAATCAAGTCAACTTCTTAATATGTCCACCGTGAGCTTTAGCACCATAATATGGCCTTGTGCTACCTCCTGAATTCATAAACACTTACAAAGTTTAATATCCCAAACTTTGATTGAAGCGACACCACTTCTTGTGTTTACATAGGTGAAGATTTAATCAAGTCATTGATTTGGACTTACTTAGTTCTTAACCGAACTCTGTTTCTTCATTAAGAGTAATTTGTACTCACTATATTTTCCTTAAGTACTATAATTTCTAGTACTTGTTAGCTGTCACAAACTATAACTTGTTGTTACTTTTTAAACCCCTATAATTGTTGAAACAATAATTGAGGTAAAGTTCCCATTACTAGTGACATATCATATTACCTTTAAACCCATAGCACTTGCTGTGCTCATTATTATATCTCTCGAGAGTCCTTTTGTCAATGGGTCAGCAAGGTTGTCTTTGGACCTTACATAGACAACTGTGATGATACCATCAGAAATTAGTTGTCTTATTCACTCATGTCTTAAAGCAATATGTCTAGACTTTCCATTGTAAATCTTGCTAAATTCCCTAAACATAGTTGCTTCACTATCACAGTGTAAAAGGACAGCTGGCATCGGTTGTGGCCACAACTTTATATCTAGCAGTAAATTTCTTAGCCATTCTGCCTCTTTGCCTGCAACTGCTAAAGCAATAAACTCAGACTCCATAGTAGAGTGAGTTATACACGTCTGTTTCTTTGAAGCCCATGAAATAGCTCCTCCACCTAAAGTGAAAATCCAGCCAGACGTTGACTTGTTATCATTAACGCTAGCTATCCAACTAGCATCACAGTATCCTTCTAATACCGAAGGAAATCTTTTGTAAACTAACGCAGAGGATTTTATCCTTTTAAGATAACCATGGACTCTTCCTATTGCTCTCCAATGATCAATTCCAGGATTATGTGTATATCTTGATAATTTACAAACAACATATGCAATATCTGGTCTAGTGCAATGCATTGCATACATCAAGCTCCCAATTGCACTAGCATAATTTAATTGACTTACGGATCTTCCAGAATTTTCAACCAGTTTATTAGAAACATCAAATGGAGTATTAAATTCTTTTATACCAAAATGATTAAACTTGGAAAGAACCTTGTCAATGTAGTGAGGTTGACATAAAGCAAAACCCCCACTACATTTTTTTTAACTTTGATACCTAAGATAGTATATACTTCTCCCAAATCCTTCATTTTAAATTGAGAAGTTAAATACTTCTTAGTATCATTTATGCTTTACATATTAGTTTCTATAATTAGCATGTCATCAATATCAAGACATACTATCACACCATAATCCTTTGTGAATTTAGAGTAAATGCATCTATCAACTCCATTATGTTTAAATCCATTTGACAATATAGCATTATCAAAATTTTCATGCCACTGTTTCGGAGCTTGCTTTAATCCATATAATGATTTAACCAGTTTACAAACTTTCTTTTCATTTCCAGGAAGCACGAACCCTTCAGGTTGCTCCATATAGACTTCTTCATCAAGATCACCATTCAAGAATGTTGTTTTAACATCCATTTGATGGACATATAAGCCATAAATTGATGTTAAAGCAAACAACACCCTAATTGAAGTAATCCTGGCAATTAGAGCATATGTATCAAAATAATCTACTCATTCCTTTTGTCTAAAATCTCTAACAACTAGTCTTGCTTTGAAGGTTTGAAGAGATCAATCGGTA
Source organism: Zanthoxylum bungeanum (assembly GCA_019454045.1). NCBI lineage: Eukaryota > Viridiplantae > Streptophyta > Magnoliopsida > Sapindales > Rutaceae > Zanthoxylum > Zanthoxylum bungeanum. The sequence continues at coordinate 10,389 of SKCR01049169.1, forward strand.
TTGTATTTCCTTCTAAACACCTATTTGCATCTGATGGGTTTAGAATTAGGCGGTAAATCTGCCAATACCCATGTACCATTAGATAGAAGAGAATCCATTTCATTATTTATTGCTTCTTTCCAGAAAGTCGAATCTCTTGAGATCATTGCTTCTTTATAAGATTTAGGATCCTCTTCTAAATTTAAAATTATTGGTATTTTATTTAATACCTCATCCCTACTTCCTTCAATTAGAAAGACTAATGATTGAGAATCAATAAAATCAGGATCTAAGCTCTTTTCTTTTCTAGCTCTCTGACTTCTCCTAGGTTCTGTAGAAGATTCACTTGTATTTCTTTTAATTTTATTTGGAGAAGTGCTAAGATCCAAACCAGTACTCGAAGTTACAGTAGTATCATCTTGAGTTACTGTATCATAATCATTGGTTTTTGTAGGATTACTCTGAGTTACAGTTGGAGTTAAAATTTCCGTTTTATTGTGTGAAATCTTTGAATCGCCAGTAAATTTAGATTCCAAGAACTCAACATCCTTAGATTCTATAATTAAATTAGACTCAATATCTAATAATCTATATGCTTTTGAGTTCTCAGCATAACCCACAAAAATACTTTTAATTCCTCTTGGTCCTAATTTTGTTCGTTTAGGATCAGGAACTCTATAATAGGCTAAGCAGCCCCATACCCTTAAGAAATTTAAGTTAGGCTTCCTTCCTTTCCATATCTCATATGGTGAAACCTTAAATTTCTTGGAAGGTATTCTGTTATGCACAAAACAAGCTGTTAATAAGGCTTCTCCCTATATATTCATTGGTAATCTAACATACATTAACATATCATTTATCATATCCACCAATGTTCTATTTTTTTCTTTCAGCCAGACTATTTTTTTGTGGGGTATAAGGTGCACTAGCTTGGTGAATCAAACCATTTTCTTCACAAAACATTGAAAATTCATTGGAAAAGTATTCACCTCCTCGATCACTTTGTAGAATTTTAATTTTCTTTTCCAATTGATTTTCAAACAATGATTTGTAACCCTTAAATACATCAAATGCTTGATCTTTTGTTCTCATTAAATAAAAATATGTGAATCTAGAACGATCATCAATGAATGTAATAAAATTTCTATTACCACCCCTAGTTAAATGTCTATTTAATTCACAAATATCAGAATGCACAAGTCCTAGCAATTCTGTTGTTCTTTCATTATTAGGAAATGGTTTCTTAGTCATTTTGGCTTGTATGCATATTTCACATTTCCCACCATGTTTAGTAACGTTAGGTATCAACCCATGTTTAGACATATATTTGATTGATCTAAAATTAACATGTGATAAACGAGCATGCCATAAATCAAAAGATGACTCAATCATATAAACGGAAACATCAACTTTATTAATACTTAGTTTAAACATGCCATCACAAGAATAACCTTGTCCAACAAATACACCATTCTTAGATAAAATAATCTTTTCTGCCTCTATGACAGCCTTAAGACCATTCTTACATAATAAATTGGCAGAAACTAAATTCTTTCTAACATCAGGAATATGAAAAAAATTTATTAAAATTAACTTCTTTCCAAAAGTAAATTGTAGTTCAACTGTTCATTTTCCAAGAACTCTGGCAATGTCATGATTCCCCATCAATACCTTCTCATCATTTGCTGCAACTTCATAATTTTTGAAGAAATTTTTGTTGTTGCAAATGTGAACAGTAGCACCAAAATCATACCTCCAATATGCAGATATTTCACTTGTTGCCATATTGCATTCGGTTACCATACTAATATCCAATGCTTTAACCATAGCAACGATTTCTGAAGGAGATGCTTGATTTTCAATCATATTTGCCTTTTTCTATCCATCATTCTCCTCCACCTTTAATTTCTTATAAAACATGCATTCTTTCTTGAAATGGACTTTTTTACCACAAAGAAACAAACTTGTTTTTCTTATTGTTAGAAGAATTCTATTTTGAAACATCATCAAATTTTCTTTTGTTTCCAGCCTTGTTAGAATTTCTAGAATTATTGTTTGTTTTTCTAGACTCAACATTGTTCACCTTAGAACCATATTCCAAAGCATATTTTTTCTCACGAATTCTTGTTTCTTCTTCAATCTGAATATGCTTTATTAATTGATCTATGGTGAAGTTTTCAGAAGTATGTAATAACTTCTTTCTGTAGTCATTCCAAGTGGTTGGTAATTTTACAATTACAGCAGCCACTTGAAGAGATTCAGAAACATCCACTTTTAAATCTTTGAGTCTAGAAACCAACAATAATAATTCATCAACTTGATTTATGATAGATTTACCATATATTATTTGAAATTCAAAAAATTTTATACCCACAAATCTGTCCGTGCCTTGTTTTTCAGAAGTATATTTATTTTCCAAAGCATTCCAAATTTCTTGTGGCAATTTAATTGGACGAAATAAATCATAGAGTCTATTAGAAAGAGAGTTCAAGATAAAACCTCTACATCGCACTTCATCTTCTTCACGTTTCTTACGAGATGCTTTGATCTCATCAGTGTCTTTGTCGGATAGTTATGGAATTTTAGGAAGATCAGCACTCAACAAGTAAGAAATTCCCAATTCTGTAAGAAGAAAAAGCAACTTGTCCTTCCAGCGAGTAAAATTGGTGCCATCAAAACGATCCAGTTTGAACAACTCTGGATTGAACATCTTGTTGAAGACGGAGTTAGAACCAGTGGCCTCCATTACAATATAGTAATTAATTCCTTAAGATTGTTAGAAATAATGGAAGCATAAATAAATTACAGAATATTAATATGGCTTTGATAGTGTAGTCACTATCTTTAAGGAATTAATGCCCCCACTATAAGTGCTTCCGGGTTTATGGCAGTATCCCTCCAGAATTTCTACAAAGCCTAATCAGAAATTCTAGATAGCAAATCTGGAATTTCCCCCAAGAACACCAAACGAAGTTTTAGAGAAAGAGAGAAGATTTTCTAATAATTGAATTCTGGAATTTCATTAGTATTTATAAATCTTAGGCAACCCTTAGTAAGGGACAAATCCTTTCCAATTAAACTGTCATAACAGTTATTCAAAAGTAATTAAAATAATTAATTTCGGTAAATAAAAACATTAATTGGTAATTAAATTTTAGGCCTAAGTGCCAAAGTGCTTATCATTGACTATATAATATATAATATTAATTCATAGCCAAATTTATGTTTCCCCTCAAAATTCCCACCAATCAATTTGAATTAAATTGGTGCAATAAATGTATTTAAATACATATTTCCTTTTATAACTATTAGATGTGGGATACATTTATTCTCTTATCTTCTCATAACTTAATCACTAACTATCTAACATGTTGTTTATTTATTTCTAGAGTTGTTCCATGAATCCTCTGTTAAGGTTGGTGTTTGGAGCGCGAATCTAAATTGTATTTATGTCTAATTCATGAATACGAACAATTCAATTCATTTTTCCATAATATTACTTATTTATAGTTATACCTCTTGTTTTTATATACGTATTCGATTTAATAACAGTTATAATGAAACTTAATCTAAATTAGTGATATATATATTATTAGATAAAGACCCCATGATTTACAACGTAGTGTGTAGTTACAATGTAGTTTGTAATTGACATTGGGAAGCGTCACTATAAGTTGTATATTCTCAAATAAAGTTCATGATCAAGATTTACTAACATGGGTCGATTAGTAAAATCCATTGAGACCAGTACATGTCGTATATCGAGACTTGGTCCGATGGTTTATCCCAATGAACCATAAGTCTCGGGAGACTCGTATAAATATGTAGGTGTATATTCGATAAACACTGAATGACTCACCGAAGATTTCCTAATAGATGGTACACCAATGTCAATAGGAATTTTCACGAGTCGAGTAGCATAGTTTTCCTTCGACTTGAGATACCATTATGGATATATGAGTCATCATCCACACTTTGATGGCAGTCACATCACTGATTTATTTAGATCAGACCTCTGTCTGTTCGTTGGGTGTGGACTCATGCTTATGATATCCTGTGAGTATCAGATAGAATCCGTCAGTCATGTGTACATGGCATAAGTATCATACATGTGTTTGTGATATGTTAAAACCATTTATGGTACACTGCAGAAGCGAGTTCCGAGTGTTATATAGAGATCGCAAATTTATAAGTCGACTATATCATACCTTAGGGATTTGACATTCTCATCTATATCCCTGGTATAATATGGATAGCCTATGACAGAGAGATTATACGTATGCAATGACCTCGACTTGCATAGTTTAGCGAGATTATCCGTGGTTGTCATAATTTACGAATGGGTGAATTATGGACATGAAATTGGATTCTGTGATGGATAAACCTAAACTTAGAGAGTCCCACATATGAAGTGTCTTTGTTGAGCACCTGAGCAACACGTTATGAATAATACATATTATTCATAATACTTTATCGGATTAATAAGTTAATTTGAATCGTTTAACGTTTAAACCAAAATACATACATATGGGCATTTCAGTCATTTCTTAATTAACGTGTATTTGTATTTTATACATGATTTTATTAAATACACATTAATTAATTGTCAAATATGATATTTTGACACTTGTCATTAATATATGTATTTGGTTATCTAGTGTAAATAAAATTACATATATATAGATATTTATATTAATTATTTATTCGATTATTTAATTATTAAATAATTAAGTAATTAAAAATAATTTATCTAATGTCATCATTTGCTAGATTAATTGGTTACACATGGCTATTAACTTTAATAAAGGTAATTGTTATCAAATTGAGTTTTGTTTCTTTAATTAGATTAAATTTGCAAAACAAATTTTGACAAAAATCCCCTATAATTTCGGCCAACCAAGGATGAAGTATAAAAGGATTTTTGCTTCATCTTGCTTCATAAGAAAAAGCTTCCAAGAATATAGAAAAAGAGAGGTTTGAGAGAAAATAAAAAATTGTAGAGCTTTTGTTGAAAAAAATTTGAAAAACTAAGGCATTTTTCTTATTTTCTTCAATTGTAAAATTATTTCTATTGTTCTATCTATTTACATATGATGTAGATTTATTTTTCCCTCTCTTGAATATATGAGATGGTTGGATGCTTTGAAAATGAATATATGGATGTGTAATATTTTCAAGGAAGCTAATAAGCTTAATTAGTGTAAAGTAAGCTGGTTTAGATTCTTTGATAACAAGTTGTCATTCTAGAGTGCTATGACCTCTCTAATAATACATAGAATTGTTCTTGAGTTCTTCATTTGTAGAGGCTTTGATTGGTGTTGAGATTAATATGATTAATGTTGAGAAAATTGGATTTAAAGTATGAAAATGATTAATTTTATTCTCTGATCTGGAAATTTCAGAATTTTGGTGATGAAAATTTTGATGTTTAAATATATTAGATGTGTATTGGGTATTAGAATAATTGCCGGAAATTATTTCGGAGTGAAAATACGCGAAAACGGTGAAAAATGGAGTTACCGGGTGAGGTTCGGGCTTACCAGGTAACGACTGCCAAAGTACTATTAGGGCTGACCTGGACAGTCCCGTGTGGTATTGGTTGGTCGGTTCAACTGAAAAACTCGTTTTATACTATTTTGCGAAAAAACTTTCCGTAAAAGTTTCGCGATGTTTTCTAAATGAATTATATCATTATTTGATATCGAATAAAAATATTTAGGTGAAATATGAATGAATTATTCATATTGGATAATGAATAATTTATTCGGTAAGTTTAAAAATTTTAAATTATGATTTCGCCCGAACCAGACTTCCGCCACCTAAAACAACAACATCCTCAATCTATAGATGGTGCTGAATGCACATTCGATGCCTAAGTTAGTATTTGGAGCTGAATGTTTGTTTCACACTAAAATGATTTTTTTAAGTAAAATATTTTGCATAAAAATGATATTTGGAAAGAATTTTTTTTTTTTTTGGTGTTTGCCTATCGCCTAAAAATATTTTTCCGAAAGCGTTTTCAAATATTTGGCATGTCCAAAATATATTTTGGTTGTTGAAGTAGGGATGACAAAAAAATCTCACCCAAATCCCCATAGACTTGCAAGGTATGGAAATAATCGAGGTTGTAAAAAAAAAAGGACTAGATTAGTGAAATTTCGGACCTGCATGAATCTGGACCCGGGTCCTGCCGAACCAGTATACACCTGAAAGACTCACCTCCAGAAATACGTAGGTCCGCAAGTAAATTTCTAGATCCGGATAGAGAAAATCATTACCCACATGGATCCAGATTGGATTTGCATAGACCCGGAAAATCCGGGTCCATAAACCATTTTCAGACTTGGGTAGCAAAATCTGGACCTCTATATATCTGGATCCGGACCCGGTCCACCGTGGATCCGCATAGATTCGAAAAACCCAGGTCCGAAAAATTTCGAACCTGTATAGCGAAAGATCCAAGTCCCGCTCAAATATTCATAGACGTGGAAGACCTGGGTTTGAAAATATACGGTTTCGTAAAAAAATTGCAAGACCCAGGTAGCGAAATCCATATCGGAATTCTTGGACAAAAAATAAGGGAATTAAAAATGAATAAAAAGTACAAAATATAAAAATAAATATATGATACTGTAATTAAAAAATAAAAAATAAGAATAGAATATGGAAAAAAGAAAAGTTCGGTTTTTGGACTTGTCCGGGTCAACCCAAATCTAGACCAGATATATTCAGGTCCGAGTTCAGATATATTTTTCGATATCCGAATAGGAATCTGGATCCACCAAAACTTATCCGGACTTGAATCCATGTGGATGCAAGTCAAAATCCGAATTTTGCTATCCCTACTTAGAAGCGAGTGATGGAAGCTTTAGAGAGATAAAAAATATTATTTTCTATAAAATCTTATGAATTTATATTTCATAAGTTATTTTCTAAAAAAGAGTTCAATATTTTATTGATCTGAAAATATTGACTAAATTTTCTATAAATATCTCAAACACTAAAAATAAAAAAAATTTGGAAAAAACTTTTCCGAAGAAACTAACGCACCTTAAATCTAAAGCTAGTTTTCTTTTTAATTGCATTAGAAATTCTGATAATTACAATTACAAACCTCTTAAATTAGTTCATGAATGGGTCGGATTTACTTTCATACATTTAGGGAACAAAAAATTCAACTTCCACACAGTGCACACAGAAGACTTGAACACTCGACCTCAACAATGGAGGATGAGATGCACATCACTGAATCAAAATGTTATGAAAATATTATTTTAAATCATAGAATAATATTATAGCGACAAATTCTTGGCATGGGTTGAGGAATTAAATATAGAATAATAAATAAATCACGTGAACGAAGTGATATTTTCATTCAACTAATAATGTTATGCCACATCGATTTCTACAATATAATTTAGCTGCATCACGGTACTCTAAAAAATAATATTTGTTTTTGTTAATTCTATATGTGTTGGCGATTTTCGTAACAAAATAAGTTCAACTGAGTTGTATTGAGTCTTGAAGCTCTCAGAACAATTGAACTAGTATTTGGAAGACTTTGCATGAAGATATCAAAAGCTCGACAATGTTGCGTTCTGTTGTGTTCGAACGAGGTTCGTTAGTGTCACGTTCGTGCTAACATTCGAACGAAATTGGGCAAAGGCTTATAATGCATGGTGTGTTCTTCATCCCATGCGAACGAAACCTTCCAGAGAGTTCCCATTCGTCATGCGTTCGAAAGAATTTGCGGAACATTGCGTGTTCGTCACGATTGCGTTGGGCGTCCGAACGAGACTGCGAGATTTTGTTATTTTGGATACATTTTCAAGGCTTTTCTTGACTAGGAAAACCCTACCTATTTAAACACAGCCTTAGCTACTTTACCCTGGGTTGATTAATTTGTGGGAAACACAATTCACAGAGCCAAAACCTTCTTTGTTTCATTCTTTCTAACAAATCACCTTGAAGACTTATTGATTCCCTTGTCTTCTATATTTATTATTTCACAATACACAACTTTTACCCAATACCTTAATCCTTCGGAGATCTGAGGAGGTGATTGGATGTTGGAGTTCCGGCATCGCGAGTTCGCAGATTGGATTCACTCAGAGACTTCGGAGGTTATGAAGAAGGCCGTTTGGTGCAGGCTCGGGGAGTTCTTCGAATTATTACGATCTAGATGTATTTGAGTCGATGAAGTTTCCAACATAAGTCTTATACCATCACTGTAAGTTTTCTCTATTATAGTGGATTGGGGTGGTATCCTATTCTCGGAGTGGTTTTCCACTCCGCAAGAGTTTTCCATTCCGTCAACAAAATCTTTGTGTTGATTGCTCATTTACTTTTTGCTATTTAATTATTACTTTGATTAAGACTATGGCAATTGATTAGAATTAGAGGTGGTTGATTGAATCGTTCCATAGTAACTCTACCATTGACATGTCTTAGATAGAGTTGGTTTCAATAATTTTGCATAGGGTCAAAATTTTAGGTCAACTTTGAATTCTCAATTGGTATCAGAGCAGAACCGCGATCCTTGACCCGTTTACTATGGAAAAAATTCATCTCTTAAACTGTCCCTTATTATTTGATGGGACTAAGTTCCCTCATTGGAAGGTTTATATGAGAGCGTTCCTCAAATCCCTAGATGATAAGGTGTGGATGTCAGTAAAGTATGGGTGGAAACCTCTCATGGTCATGGTTAATGGGGTCTCTTCCCCTAAAGATAAACTCACTTGGACCAAATAGGAATTTGAAGAGAGCAATAGGAACATCAAAGCCATTAATGTCATTCATGATGTTGTTTGCTCCACAATATTTATGAGAATTTCTATGTGTGAGATTGCCAATGATGCATGAGACATCCTTCAGACTGTACATGAGGGCACATTGTCCGTTAGAAATAATAGACTCCAAGAACTTTTTGCTAGGTTTGAAACAGTTAGGATGAAACATGATGAAACCCTTGACGAGTTTTACAATAAGATTAACGATATTTTTAATTCTAGTTTCAACCTATGTGAGACTATTCTTACGAATAGGATAGTTAGGAAAATCCTTAAATCCATTCTTGAAAGGGTTTTTTCTAAGATCATTGTCATTGAAGAGAGTAAAGATTTAGATCACCTAAAACTAGAGGACCTCGTAGGAAACCTTCAGGTATATGAGAGCAAACTTTCCGGTTCTTAAGAACATAACGATGAAAATCGTGAAGGAAGTAACTCGTGATTCATCTTATGATAATGAGGATGATTCTCTCACAAATGTTGATATGGCCATGTTTGTGAACGAGTTCAAAAAATTATTAAGTTGAAGAAGAGTTGCCATGGCCTTTATAGCATTTGGGATGAGAAATAAGGGTGGCAGAAAAGCACGGGCCTGGTCTGGCTTGCCCGGGCTTTGGCCCGAGCCGGGGTAAAAAAAAAAACCCGGACGGGGCCCTATACTCAAAAGCCCGGCTTTGGCCATTAGCATTTTTGGCCCGGGCCCAGCCCGGCCGGGCCAGGGTTTAAACCAAAAAAAACATATATATATATATATATATATATATATATATATATATATATATATATATTATATATATATATATATATATATTTAATATGTTTGTAACATTTAAATTTTTAATTAATCGATGAAATATATTATGAATGTATTTTGTTTTTGTATGTTTTTAATTTTTTTTTTTTAAAAAATGGGCCGGATAAAGCCCGGTTCTGAGCCCGGCCCACAAGACGCCCGGGCTCGAGCCTGGCCCGGAAGACGCCCGGGCCGGGCTTTTCCCGGGACTAGGTTTTTATTTTTCTTGCCGAGCTTGGGCCGAGCTTATCAAAGTCCGGGCCCAGCCCGACCCATTGCTACTCTTAATGAGAAATCTAGAGAGAGTAGCCGTCGTAAGAGAGAGTGTAGAGAAGAAAATGATAGGAAACCTCGAGCTATTTAATACCATGAATGTGAAGGTTTTGGGCATATAAGATTTGAGTATCTCACATACTTAAAGTCTAAGGGGAGAAAGTTAAGACGGTCTCCCATAGTGATTCAGATGGTAGCTATACCTCTGACGAGTCTTCTAAGAAAAAGTGGAGTTACATTATATTTTCTTCTACTGTGGTCTGTGAGAGAAAGGCTAATGTTAGTGATGTAGATGCTTGTTCTGAATTCTCTCACAATGACTCAATAGATGAGAATGATCTTCTGGTAGCTTATACATAATTGTTTAATGAGAGTTTAGCTATCAAGAAATCAAATGTTGAGGTCAATAAGAGGCCGAAAGAAATGGAACTTGAGAAGAATGAAATTCAAGCCAAGCTTGATTAGAAATCCTAAATTTTCTATTAAAATGAAAAATCTTTAAATGAGAAATATTTTCCAAAAACAAACAATTCAAAAACTATAAATGCCTATTCAGACTTCAAATGTAAAAACAAATAACCCCCAACTGAAAATTAAAAAGCGACATATAACATTGCATTTGTTTTCCATGATTTTTCAAAAATGGTTTTTAAAAACATAAAAATAGTGTTTCCCAGTTCATCAAATTTCAATGCATTTCTTATCAGAATTTTACCTCACATTACGTATTTTAATTATTTTATTTCAACTATGTCCCACTTTCCTTTCAAAAAAACAACAAAACAACAAAAAAAACAACAAAAAAACAAAACAAAACCAAAAAAAAAAAAACCTTTGTCCCACCTATTCATTTATTAAAAATATGATACCAAACACATTTGTATTTTTGAAAGTTTAGAAAATGATACAAACGTATTTTTTTATTTTAAAATTGAAAATTCAAAGTTGACCTAAGGTTATGATTCTATGCGGGATTATTCAAACCAACTCTATTTAAGACACGTTACAGGCATTAAATTTCACACAAAAGAATAAACTCAAATATGGAAATCGATAATATTGTTTTTTGTTTTCAAAAACATGTTGTGTAAAATATGTATCACACTGTTCACTTTTTCTAGACCGGATTTATAATTAATCTTTGATTCGATCAGTCGGTCTAATCCAATTATGAAAACACTGTTTTTTTTTCTCAAGGAAGTTAATTTATCCTAAAAATTACATAAATATGAACCAAACTCATTCAAACATCACATGTCTTGAGAGCCAAGTCAAAGGAGGAGACCTAGACTTGTAATGTTTCAAAGTATTAGCCCACATTATAAAGTCATAAAGATTCTTTCGATCTATCACATTTTTGATCACACGTTTTCTAGCTTACTTTATTATCTTTCCAATTAATGCCAGTGAACGATGACAATTCCAAAATCCGAATACAACATAAATGTTGTAGTACAGTTAGTAGTTTATAAATCATTGGACCTCCTATTCGTATATGCTAATTTTTAAAAATAAGTTTTATCCATGAGTTAATAATTATTGGTATCAGAGTCAACACTATATCTCTTAATTACAATCTTACAGTGTAAGGGTTGAAGTTGGTATTACAATGATTCATCGGGACTACGTGGATTGTACGGGCCAAATTTGAACAAAGGGCATAATCATCTTTTCACTTCACTACCCATGAGAAATAAAGCCCAAATCCTCCAAACAGTATCTAGACCTTGTTTGGGCCGATGATCCAATACGCTTTCCAGGCCCAATTTCAGCCAAAGCCCGCATTGCAGCCCAACTTTCCAACATTTTCTCCACTGAAAAACATCTCATCATAAGTTAATTATTTTCCGCGTAATTAGCTGATTCAACACCGAAATCTATGTTAGTGGGCCCACCTTCGTAAACACGGCCCCTATTCTAACTATAAAGTGACACCTCAAAACCTATTTAAATGAAGCATAATTCAGAATTATAGATCATTCAAGCTTAAGCATTCCAATTCCAAGTCTCAGCTCTCATACTTAAGCTCTCAAAATCTCTCACCATCTAAACATCGGCCTATCGCCCTCATGGCAGCCCATGAAGGTCAATGTAACTTCAGACCTTATTTTCCCCTTATATTTTGCTCTTCTTCACTATTGACTTGAGCGTCAGAGTTCCTACAGCACCCACCACACCAGTGGGTAGAGGCTCCCTGCTCACTCTACATTCGTTTTGCATGATCGCTAGTGCCTCATCATATGAATTCTTGATTGTGGACCTCAGGCGAAATCCAATGTCTAAAATTTGGTGCCCACCGTGGGGCCTTAATGATTTATAGCAAGAAAAGATCTATCAATCTACGATCCTTACAAACACATATATTCATGGCTTCAAGCAGCGAGCAAATGCCAGATCCTATGATGACACAATTGGCCATCCTTCAAGAACGGTTGCGAACGTTGGAGCAAGAAAACTTGGCCATGCGAAGCTCCAATACAAATCTCCAGAAGAAATTGGAACAAATTTCTTTAACCTCCCAACGATGTGAGACTGCAGATTACCCCAACAATCCTTCCATTCAATCTAATCTCTTGGAAGCATTCAATAATGTTGCAAGCGATAATCCGCCATCAGACCACCATCACCAAATAAGCCAACATATCACTCCAATAGACCAAACGCAACAAGTCACCTCCACCATGCGTAAGGAAATATAAGAGTTCAAAGAAGCAATTCTCTCCAGCCTACCTGGCATCAGACTACCAGTGGGAAAAAATCGAGCCGGCACGATCTTAGATACTCAATTTTTGGGGTCCATCACTTCCATTGAACTTCCATAAAAGTTTTCAGCCCACCAGATGTTGGACAGTTATGACCTATAGCGTCACTATTTGTACAGATCATGATGTTGTTGTACAAATTAACTATGTGACAAAGGAGATTGCACTATTATAATTTGTGATTAGATCACCAAGATATATAAATGATAGGAGGTCCCTATGATTTATTCCTGGATTGAGAATGATATGAGACAATATCAGTCCACGAAGGATAAATCATTAAATATCCCTAGTCAGAGTATTATTGAGATTGGACATCGATAAATGCGTAAAAGACTAGTATTACACTTGTGCGCGTTGTGAGGGCACAAACGGCATAGTTCTCATATATTTAGGTATATGATAGTCATGCAAGTGTAATAGGAGGTTGTGTTTTACCGATGGTACGAGAAACAGCTTCGCTCTGGATAGACCCCCTCGGAATTCCATTGGTAGTATGACTATGTGTCTATGGAAGTCTGAAATCCGGGTAGGTGTATTTGTTCTTAACCTGAGACTTGCACCGCTAATACTTGCGACAATCAATATACTTTGGTTTTGGTCATCCAGGGTTTTAACAGGTTCTGTGTACGCCTCTGCTGGGTATATTGAGAATCGTAGTGTGTTGGGTGTGATGTCAAGACGGAAGTATCACTCCAGTCATAGTGGAGATGATGGTCACGTAGGATACGGGACTGGTTCTCTTAAATACCGCAGCTATCGGGATATTATGACAAGGTCATACTGGATCGATATACGCAATACCACGTATACTACGTCTGATATAGATCGCTTATTCCTGTAAGGATATTTCTGGAGAATTGGGTAGGCATGGCGCTTTGCTAGAAGCCAACATTGTCTTGTAAATCGGTACAAACATAGTACTAGGTACTTACGTGTTCGGATAGTCCGACGACCGAATTTACTGCCCACATATCCGGGGATCTCATGGGTCGCTTCCCGAAGATTCACCGATGACGTATGACTCACACTTTTAATTAATCTGGGATTAATTAGATGAGAGAGAAAATTAATCTGGGATTAATTGCGGATATATTTTATCTGGGATAAATATCATTTAAAGAGATAGAATGATTAATTTGGAATTAATCGATTAATTAATATATTCGATATATTAAACGAAATTGGATTTCGACGCGGAATTAAAATTGGATTTTAATTCGGGCTAACGAATTAATTTAGAATTAATTCGTTAGCGACGTCAATAGTGAATTTGCTAGGCATAATTATTTAATTACGTCGCAACTAAAAATTCGTTAATTTGGAATTAGCGAACCTGAGCCCGAGCGTGTTTATGAGCGCATTCGCTTTTCGAATTCGAGTGCGGCACACAAGTCACATCAAGCGTCAAATCGCTAGTCACATCAAGCGTCAAATCATTAGTCACTTTGAGTGATGTGACAACTTGTCACTTGATTGATTGAGTGATGTGACTTGATAGAAGTTGTTGAAAAAGCTTTTTGAAAGCTTGAAAGACATATATCATTATTTTAATGGTATTTGACTTTTAATTTTTGGTATTTGATATGCAAAAATTACACAACACTTTGATCTCTCTCTTTCCTCCATTTTGTTCACGTTTTGGAGCAAAATGCTCTCTCTCTCTCAAACGGTCTTGGACCATTTCCCTCTCAAATGTTCTGGTTCTGCCGAGAGAATAAGGAAGATGGAGATGGTGATTTTTGTGGCAAAAAATCACCAAGAGCTAGCACTCAAAAGAGGAAATACATATGTGATAGGGAATCGAACACATAAGCATGGAATCACCACTTGGAGCTTGGAGCTTTGAAGACATCCATGGCCGATTCTTGGAGGATTACAACAGGCCACTGCCGTGCAGTCCACATGCTGAGCAGCCCACTACCGAGACCATCAATGGAGGAGAGCTTGAAGTATTCTTCGTCGCATCTTAACCGATCGTTGTAAGTTTGTTTCCACCATATTTCTTCGTGTATTAACATGTGTTTCTTGCTTGATAATTGATCATTGGGAAGCTTAGAGAATTCCAACAATGGTATCTTGAGCCAATATTGAACATGAAAATGATTTAGGGTTAAAATTGGGTAAAATATGTTTGAGCATGATTTGATGAAATTGGATGATTAAGTATGCTTAAATGATGTTGAATTGAATTTTGCATGATCAATTTCATAAAATTTGATTGGATCAATTTTTCCCCAATTTTTGAGGCTTGGCCGAAAATATGATGTGCCCTAATGTCTTGGTATTTTTGTTTTTTTGATCATTGGATGACTTAAAACAATTGGGTAAAGTTGATTTGAGATTTAATTGGATTGAATTTTGAATTGGATAAATTTTCCCTAAATTAGTGGGCGTGGCCGAAACTAATGAATTGTAAAAGTCATGGTGATTTTTTGATTTTGATTCATTGGATGAGTTGAAATCATTTGGGTAATGTTAAATTGGATTTAATTGGATTGAATTCGAATCGGATATAAAAATACCCAAAATGCCGAGACTACAATAACATGAATGGGTTTGATTTTTTATAAAATGTGTTGGACATATTTTGTTGTTAATGAGCATGATTAATTAGGCTAATTGGTGTTTTGGAAATATTGATTTGGGTAATTAATTATGGAATACACTTTCGTTAATTAGATTATAAAATTTGGAATTTGGTAATTTAATTAATTGGGCTTAAATTGGAAATTGGGCTTGAAAGGTTGTAATTGGGCTTATTGGGCTTGGTTATACCAAGTTAGGTTTATGCTAAATTGGTTGGATCCAATTGGGCCCAAAACCGCATCCATAAAGTCCAATTATGACTTAATGGACCATAACTTTAATTGGGCCTAATGGGCCCAAATTGTTTTCTAGGCATATAAGGGTGATTCCTTTAAATGTGCTTTAGTCTTTGAGTTTGACCCAAGTTGACTAAAAGTCCATGCCTTACGAAATTAATTAAAAGCCCATTGGACTTTATTAAATTGACATTGGATGTTAATCGGGCTTTGAGACCCGTAACGATTAAATTTGGAATTTAAGTCGTAAAGGTTTATTAATAAAGTGTAATATTTAATTTGGAATTAAATATTGAATTAGTATTAAATGCAAATTGAATTGGATTTAATTTTGTAGTTTAATATAATTCAAGAATTCATACTTTGAGTACTTATTCGCAAAACGAGTTTGACTCGCGCAAAATCAAATCGTTGTTTGAACATTGGATGGTCACTAATTATCATATTAATTAATTTGATTAGATTGATTGATAACATGCTTGTGTGAATACATGGTTGCGATGCATGAATAATGTATATCGGATGTATATTAGATGGGTGGGGCAATTTTAGAAATTGTTGTAATAAATTTGGAATTTATTAATTGGACCTGCGTGTCCAGCCTTATTACCTCATTTCTCATTGTATTATCTTCTCACCTATTCCCCTAAATGTAAATGAGGTTTCTTTAGAAGTGTAGTGTAAGGGGTAGAAGTAATACTTGTGCTAGCGGGAGAGAGAAAGGGAGAGATTTGATCTAGGATCAATGTGTAAAGTATCCATCTACATATCATTATTAATTTATTTATACGCGCTTTATTATGTGTTTAGAATGCATGTTTAAGGGTGTATGATGATGAGACCTTAACAAAGATAATAAATTGGTTGCCAATTTGCACTCGAAAAACCCTCGCAAAATATTAAGCGTTTTTCCTTCTATTGAGTGATTCTTACTCAAGATCCAAGACTGACATTGGCTTGTTGGCCAAAGTCAAGGCCTTTGTCCGTCGAGGATGTGTTTGAATCACGAAGGCTTTGTTCTATATTGGTGTCTTGTCCAAGTTGTGGTTTGTTGGCCAAAGTCAAGACCACTTCTTGTCCATCGACATTGATTACGGAGCTTTCCATGGTCAATGGGTCACGCTTAGCTGGGATCACTAAGTTTATTGCCAAGGCTTAGTTGATTCAGAGGAAAAAGGTTAGGTAATATATTGGATATATTGGCATATATAAGATATATGTTTCGGACTTGGATATCCCCCTACTGGATCTAGGAATTGGATTGGATCCAATTGATCTTAGAGATCTACCTAGTTAATTATCATACAATTTGTTGGCCAAAGTCAAGATTGTGTGATATTTAACGGGATCCTAGCCCGCTAGGAAACACGGTTTCCCGAGTACTCGACAGAGGGTTAGAGGCTCTCCGAAAAATAGTGGGAGGCAAGAATTGAATTTGCAATATTCGTTTAATTACTTGCCATACGCGCTCAAATCAAATATCATTCGTCAAATATATTAAATGTTAGTTAGACTAATATATAGATCGTTGTTTTAATTAACAGTTGGACTGTATTCCAACAATTAAAGTATAATTGATTAATGTAGTTGGACTATAATAATCATTATATTTAAAAGTACATGAAATCGTTGATTAAATAGTTGGACTATTAGAATCAAGATAAATTGAAAGATTGACATTTAAAACATAATCCTAGGGAAAATGTATTTAAATGGTTTAATTTTCAAAATTGGGAAATATTTCAGGATGGTCCTGGAAAATAATAAGTTACTTTATTTGATAAAATAACATATTAAGCCTAAGCCCGGAGTTAAGCAAATAGTAGAGCATAATCTTTGGAAGATTTATGTGATGCTAACTTTAGTGCTTAATCCATTAAGCTTGTCGCAGTAGACTCCTTAATTTCTTAATCAGAACTAAGGATTAGATCCTTAAAGTATGATAATGAAATTGAAGGATCTTCTTAGATCTATATTTATATTTTAGAAGTACAATTGCAATAATAACTCTTGGAGAGTTAATGACTATTCTCAAGGAGACAAAGTCAAAATTTGCAATAAGGCAAGTAGTGCTAGTCGCACCTTACTTCGATATTCTAGAAACCCGAGGCTTGGCCGAATGCTACTGGAATTTGGAAAAGGGCAAAGACAAAATCTTCATAATCTTCTAGGAAGATAAAAGACATATCCCAAAATGTCTTCCTAAAATATGGCAAACGGGATCGCGGAAGCGTGACTGCCGTTTGGACAAAGCAGACATGAAGGAATAGAAGACGGGCAAGACTCTGATTTCAAATATGTTTGTTATAATTATGTTCACTACTAGTATTAAAATTGGATTTTAAATACTTAGTGTGGTACATAAATATATATTGATGTTCAGAATCTACTATGAGCATGATACTGACTTCAATTGAGATTAATCTGCGAATTGGAAACGGGATGACTGTCGCTGTTTTAACCGTAGATACCTAATTTTAGGAACTACCCTCGGGTGTGTACCTAAATTTAGAAACTGTTATAATGTAACTAGTTTGACTAGAAACATTATCTCTTTATCAGTGTATAATCCGTTGCGGATTTACCTTTATATTCTCGAACACTAAAGTGTTTTATTATATAAAGATGATTTTGAGATAAACACATTAGATGTGAATAACAATATTTATATTTTGAATATAAATAAATCTCGAATATATAATATGACAAACAAATCGCTCAAACTGATTTGATCAGATGAAACTTAATTGTGGCATTGTTGTCTGGGACACAATTAAACAAGACTCGTATATCCACACTTTCGAAGAGTGGGTACTAGGACTGATTTGATTCCAGTCAAATAAAGTCTACGAATCTAGTTTATTGGGCAAAGTGCATAAAACACTATTTACTTGGTAAAAGTGCAAATGCCATCGATCTGTAAGCCCTAGTTCATAGTGAAGCAAGTGGGCCCATGTCTAGCTAGGCTAGAGGTGGATATGAATATTTCGTGACCTTTACGGATGTGGCATCACGTTATGGTTATGTGTCTCTTAATGGAACACAAATCGAAAACTTTTAGAGTTCTCGACATGAAATAGACAAACAGATCGGCTAAAGTATTAAACCGTCACGGTAAGACCGTAATGAAAATACTTAAGCAATAAGTTTCTCGTATATACTTGAAAGAGTATAGTATTCTTTCAATGAGGACTCCTTCCGGAATACATCAATTTGACGGTGTATCTGAACTGATAAACAAAATTTTGTTGGACATGATAAGGTTAATCATGAGTCGCTCTGAGCTACCATTTCCTTCAACGGATACACATAAAATAGTGTAGAACTTATTTTGAATAAAGTTCCATAAAATCTGTTTGACAGATTTCATATTAGATATGAACAGGAACGAAGCTGGGTTTCTCATTCCTAAAATTTGGGAATGCTAGGCATATGTTTGGATGATACCAAACTAAAACCCAAATTGGATAAAAGTGCCAATTGTAGGTTATCCTAGGGATACCAAAGTATAGTACTTATGCAACTCACAAGAGAACAATTTGATTGTTGCTCACCATGCGTTTTTCCTAAGAGGAATATCGATATGCAGTGGAAAGTGGGAGGATAGTAAAACTCGATGAAAATCGGAGTAATACTATTCCAGGCACCTATTCCTTAATGGAACATAAATAGTTCATCAAGGATGAAACTATACCATTAATATTCGAATACACAAGAATCGCGTAAGTCGGAGAGAGTCAGAAAACAACCTGGGGTATGGGTTTCTGATCTCACCTCATAAAGATGTCTATCTTATTGAGGTATACCAACTGACTACGTATGAGGAAGTGATACAAGGTATCGACTCCCTATTATGGAAAAGTGCCATGATTCCGAAATGGATTCCATGTAAATCAACTATGTTAGACACTAGTTACTGTACCGCAAGGCATCGTGCCTATTGGTACTATATAAGTCTTCAAGGAAGACATACATGGATAGCAACATACCAACGTATAAAGCTAGGCTTTTAGCGGGAAGGTATTGTTATCAACATTGTGTTAATTACGATTCAACCTTTTACCTGTTGCCATGGTAAATCCATTTGGATAATGTTTGCTAATGCTGCATGTTTCAATTTATGAAATATGTCAGCTGAATGGCAAAATCGCTTTCCTGAAAAGGAAACCTTTTGGAGGATGTTTACAACATCCTGTCGATTTTGTCATACCAAAACTAGCAAACAAGGTTTGCGGGTTATTCGATCCATGTTTGGATTGAAGCAAACATAGGTTCTTGGAATTATCGTTTTGATGTAATCATAATAGTTTATGGTTTTATTCAAAAATGAAAATGATTCTTGTGTATATATGGAGGTTAGTGGGAGCGCACTGACAGTAGCTGTCCTGTAAATAATGATAATATGTCATTTCTTGGAAATGATATTCCCATAAAACAATCGGTGAAAGCTTGGCTTTCATGAAAACTCTCCGAGAAATCCGTACATTGAAAAATGTACGCGACCTGGTGTCTCATACGCTTTGAGCATAAGGATTCACAATCGGGCCAATCCAAGTGATAGTCACTGGAATGATGTTAAGAACATCCTTTATTATCTTAGAGAACTAAGGATGCTGTCTTTTACTATGGAGAAGGATAACTTGAAGTGACTGGGATCACTGCTACAAGTTACCAAACCGATAAAATGACAATAAGTCGCAAACGTACTATACAGTTTGAATAACGGAACAGTGAGCTGGAAATTTTCCAAGTAAGATACTGTTATGAATAAACAACAAATGCGGGTTATTGCTGCAGCTTAGGCGGCAATAGAAGCCTTATGGGTCGATAATAAATCTAATTAGATTAGATATAGTTCTGTTAGGAGCTGAGCTAGGCTATAGCACATGCTAACGAATTAATGGTCTCATCAACGATCCAGATACATACTTCGATATTCATTGATTCGTTCGGATCATACATCGTGGCGATGTGATAATCGTATAAATCACATCAGACGATAATCATGCAAATCCGCTGACGAAAGCCTTTCCTCAGCAGTTTGAGCCAACCGTACATAGTTCGAGTGTTAGACACTCGAGTGACTGGCTTTAGGCCAAGTGGGAGATTGTTGGACAATAATGACCCATAACGTCACTATTTGTATAGATCATGGTGTTGCTGTACAAATTAACTATGTGACAAAGGAGATTGCACTCTTATCATTTGTGATTAGATCACCAAGATATATAAATGATAGGAGGTCCCTATGATTTTTTCATGGATTGAGAATGATATGAGACAATATCAGTCCACGAAGGATAAATAATTAAATATCCCTAGTCAGAGTATTATCGAGATTGGACATCGATAAATGCGTAAAAGACTAGTATTACACTTGTGCGCGTTGTGAGGGCACAAACGACATAGTTCTCATATATTTGGGTATATGATACTCATGCAAGTGTAATAGGAGGTTGTGTTTTACCGATGGTACGGGAAACAGCTTCGCTCTGGATAGACCCCCTCGGAATTCCATTGGTAGTATGACTATGTGTCTATGGAAGTCCGAAATCAGGGTAGGTGTATTTGGTCTTAACCTGAGACTTGCACCTCTAATACTTGTGACAATCAATATACTTTGGTTTTGGTCGTCCAGGGCTTTAACAGGTTCTGTGTATGCCTCTGCTGGGTATATTGAGAATCGTAGTGTGTTGGGTGTGATGTCAAGACAGAAGTATCACTCCAGTCATAGTGGAGATGGTCACGTAGGATACGGGACTGGTTCTTTTAAATGCTGCAGCTATCGGGATATTATGACAAGGTCATGTATATCCGATTATAGAGACTAGTTACCAGACATCCGACATGTGCTTCGTATGGGGCAGACACAATTCCAGCCCCAGGCCTAGCACGTGATCATCCGATACTGGATCGATATACGCAATACCACGTATACTACGCCTTATATAGATCGCTTATTCCTGTAAGGATATTTCTGGAGAATTGGGTAGGCATGGCGCTTTGCTAGAAGCCAACCTTGTCTTGTAAATCGGTACAAACGTAGTACTAGGTACTTACGTGTTCGGATAGTTTGACGACCAAATTTACTGCCAACATATCCGGGGATCTCATGGGTCGCTTCCCGAAGATTCGCCGATGACGTATGACTCGCACTTTTAATTAATCTGGGATTAATTAGGTGAGAGAGAAAATTAATTTGGGATTAATTACGGAGATATTTTATCTGGGATAAAATATCATTTAAAGAGAGAGAACGATTAATTTTGAATTAATCGATTAATTAATATATTCGATATATTAAATGAAATTGGATTTCGACGCGGAATTAAAATTGGATTTTAATTCGGGCGAACGAATTAATTTAGACTTAATTCGTTAGCGACGTGAATAGTGAATTTGCTAGGCATAATTATTTAATTACGTCGCAACGAAAAATTCGTTAATTTGGAATTACCGAACCCGAGCCCGAGCGTGTTTGCGAGCGCATTCGCATTTCGAATTCGAGTGCGGCACGCAAGTCACATCATGCGTCAAATCGCTAGTCACATCAAGCATCAAATCATTAGTCACTTTGAGTGATGTGACAACTTGTCACTTGATTGATTGAGTGATGTGACTTGATAGAAGTTGTTGAAAAAGCTTTTTGAAAGCTTGAAAGACATATATCATTATTTTAATGGTATTTGACTTTTAATTTTTGGTATTTGATATGCAAAAATTACACAACACTTTGATCTCTCTCTTTCCTCCCTTTTGTTCACGTTTTGGAGCAAAATGCTCTCTCTCTCTCAAACGGTCTTGGACCATTTCCCTCTCAAATTTTCTGGTTCTGCTGAGAGAATAAGGAAGATGGAGATGGTGATTTTTGTGGCAAAAAATCACCAAGAGCTAGCACTTAAAAGAGGAAATACATAGGTGATAGGGAATCGAACACATAAGCATGGAATCACCACTTGGAGCTTGGAGCTTTGAAGACATCCATGACCGATTCTTGGAGGAATACAACAGGCCACTGCCGTGCAGTCCACATACTGAGCAGCCCACTGCCGAGACCATCAATGGAGGAGAGCTTGAAGAGTTATTCGTCGCATCTCAACCGATCGTTGTAAGTATGTTTCCGCCATATTTCTTCGTGTATTCACATGTGTTTCTTGCTTGATAATTGATCCTTGGGAAGCTTAGAGATTTCCAACACCAGATATGAAGCTGTATGATGGATCCGCAGACCCAGACGACCATGTGGTATATTACAAATACAAGATGATGTCAATGGGTCTGGCTCTTCATCAATGGGAAGCCGGAATGTGCAGGGATTTGGGGAAATATTGGCAGGCCCCGTTCTCTCATTGTTCATCAATCTACCGTATTGGACTGTTGGGTCGTATCAAGAACTAACTGATAAGTTTGTGGAGTACTTTGCCAGTTCTTGTAAACTTGAGAAAACCACAGATGACCTCAATGCAATTCAGCAGCGGAAATGAGAATCTCGACGAGGCTACGTGGCTCATTTCAATAAGGAGAGAATATCTATTTCGAACCTCCACCAACCGACTGTTGTTGAAGCCTTCAGAAATTGGCTGCTAGCATAGACCGGGCTTTATAAGAAATTAAAAAAAATTTGGTGCTGCACTATGGATCAGGTGATGGCACGATCCCAAATTGAAATCAAATGGGAGGAGGATAAAAGGAACATGAATAGAGAAAATTCCTCTAGTCTACAAAGTGAAAAGATAGTGAATCCCCCCAAGCGACCAAAAGACTTCATTTGCAAAGGTCAGCAGTCAGCAGACATAAAGTTTCATCAAAGGAGGGACCATCGCCCTCTCAATCGAGATTTTGATCGTCGACCCTTGCTATACAGGGTCCAAGATAAGGCTCCTTATGATTTCCTGAGACTTCCAGACTACAACTTCACCATCTCTCCAAGGGAACTTGTCTTAGTCCTCAAGAAGATAGGGAACAAGGTGAAATGGCCCCCACGCTCCAAAGACGGGTCTACTAGGAAAGACACAAGTAGATGGTATGAATTCCACAGAGAATACAGCCATACGACAGCCGATTGTGTGACCATGAGGTTAGAATTTCTTGAGCCATTAGATAAGGGAAATCTGAAATATTTACTTACAGAGAAAGGTAAGGCTACGATAGGGATGTACGAGGAGATGGCCCCCATCCACCACGACCAATCAATAATATAGTAAACATCATTTCAGGCGGATCTGAAGTGAGTGGTGTTTATTAATCAACTGCCAATGACATACAAGAGCAGCTACTATCAGAACATCCCACTCTACAATGTCAAAAGAATGGATGTTCACTAACTTGACAATCAAATTCACAAACGACAACACTCTAGTCAAATGAACCCTCACCACGACGCCCTGGTAATCTCTTTGTAAGTTACTAACTTCATGATCAAACGAGTACTGGTCAATACCAAATCTTCAGCCAATATTATCTTCACCAATGTCATAGCAGACATGGAAGTAAAATTGGATAAGGTCAATATACAGTCGATTGCGTTGATAGGGTTCAGTTGTGATTATAAGTTCACTTTGGGAGAAATATCTCTCACAGTCTACGCATGATGGATCAATAAAATCACCACCTTATTCGTCTTGGATTGTCCCTCCGTCTACAACTTGATTGTTGGTCGACCTTAGATTCATGATATGATGGCAGTCTCTTCCACCTACCACCAAGCATTGAAATTCCCAACCAATTGGGGAATCCAAGATATCAAAGGGGACCAGCTCGCCTCAAGGAGTTGCTATCAAACGACTTTTAAGGCCAAACATCAGTCAGTATAGCAACTATTGGAGGGATCTCGTGGGGCTGAGCAAGATTAGCCCAATATTGAAGAACTCAACGAGGTCCAGATTCATCCTCAGTATACAGACCATAAGGCCCAAATTGGAGCCTATCTTGAACCCAAGCTATGAACTGAACTAATTGACTTCCTCAAAGAGCGACACAGCTTCTTTGCCCGGTCTCATGAATATATGATATGCATAGATCCTGAGATGATAACCCATAAGCTACATGTGGACCCAAACTACACCCATGTCAGACAGAAAATAAGAAAGTTTGCTCCAACAAGAAATCAAATCGTCAACGAGGAATTTCAGAAATTGTTACATAATGGAGCCATCAAAGAAGTCCAATATCCAAAGTGGCTCACGAATTTCATTGTGGTTTGAAAGAAGAATGGGAAATGGTGAGTTTGCATCGACTTCATGGATTTGAACAAAGTATGCCCAAAAGACTCATTCCCTCTACCTCATATTGATTCAATGGTCGATGCTACAGCTGGACACGAGCTATTAAGTTTCATGGATGCATACTCAGACTACAATCAAATCCTCATGCATCCAAACGACCAAGAGAAGACAACCTTTTTCACCAACAGAGGCATCTATTGCTACAAGATGATGCCACTCGGACTCAAGAATGCTGGAGCCACCTACCAACGTCTCATCATTAAGATGTTTTCCCAACAGATCGGGAAAACCATGGAGGTCTACATAAATGACATGTTGGTGAATTCATTGAAATCCGAACATCATCTATATTACTTGGGACAAGCATTCGACATAATGAGGAAGTATGACATGAAGCTAAATCCCACGAAATGTGCATTTGGCGTAGCTTCAGGGAAATTCCTTGGCTACATGGTCACTCGACGAGGAATAGAAGCCAACCCTAAATAGATTAAGTCCATCATTAACATTCCTTTTCCCACCAGCCCAAAAGACGTCATGCGATTTGCAGGGAGGATTGCGGCTCTGAACAGGTTCATCCATAAGTCTACAGATAAAACTTTTTTGTTCTTCTCTACCCTCAAGAAAGCAAAGAACTTCGAATGGACCCCAGCCTACGAAGAAGCTTTAAAGGAACTCAAGAGGTACATGACCACTCCACCACTCTTTTCAAAGCCAGTCAAAAATGAAAGGCTCTTCCTCCATTTGGGAGTTTCGGAATAAGCCGTCAGGGCGGTCTTGATCAGAGAGGATGAAGGGGCACAACTCCCAGTATACTATGTAATTAAAGCTCTACTCGATGCTGAGACACGCAACACCCAAATGGAAAAGTTGGCACTTGCCCTAATAATGGTAGCTCGAAAGCTATGACCTTATTTTCAATGGCATTCGATTACTGTCTACACTTCCTACCCTTTGAGAAGCATACTTTATAAACTCGAGCTCTATGGGAGACTGGTGAAATGGGCTGTGGAGCTTGCAAAACATGACATCACTTACCAGCCACGGTCTGCGATCAAATCTCAAGTTTTAGCAAATTTCATATTCGACTTTAGCCCAAGTCTACAAGTCCCTACTACACTAGAAATCTAATGTGTCCAGTCGATATCTACATGGAAACTTACAGTCAATGGGTCAAGCAAAAAAACAAGGATGCGGGCCTGGAATCGTGATCACAACCTCGAAAGTGACACACTACAGTAGGTAGTCAAGTGTGGTTTCAAAGTCACCAATAATGAAGCTGAGTATGAAGCCCTCGTAGTTGAATTAACTTTGGATAAGGATTTGGAAACTAAAAAGATAGAAGTCAAGTCAGACTCTCAGTTTATTGTGAACCAATTCCAAGGGTCGTATCAATCACGAGACTTACAAATGGCCTCCCACTTAAAAATATGGAAGAACTTCAGTCGACATTTGAGGAGCTCACAATCTCACAAGTTCCTAGGACCGAGAACACACATGCGGATGCCTTGGCCACCCTCAGTTTGACAGTGCAATGGGACAAGGCCCAATCTATTCCAATGGTATATTTACATTGGCCAGCCATTTGGAAGGAAGAAGCTAAGGTTTTCGCCTCAGGCACTCCAGCCGGCTGTTGGATGGCTCCAATAGTGATATATTTGCAAGAAGACACACTCCCACTGGACAAAATCGAGGCCTGGAAGATTCAATGCCAAGCTACAAGGTTCACTCTCTACAATGACCAGCTACTGAAGAGGTCGTTATCTGGGCCTTACCTTAGGTGCCTTATACCCGAGAAAACACACTATGCGATAGCAGAATTATATGAAGGAGAATGTGGGAATAAATCTAGAGGAAGAAGCCTCACATGCCGAGCCTACTACATGATATTACTGACCCACTATGCGAGCCGAGGTAATAGACTTCACCCGTAAATATGAGCAATTTCAAAGGTTCACCCTAATCTCGCACCTACCACCAGAAAAGCTCGATCCCATCATTTCTCCTTGGCCGTTCATGAAATGAGGGATGGATATCGTCGGCAAACTCCAACCGCCCCAGGCCAGTGAGCCTACTTATTTGCACTCACAGACTATTATTCCAAATGGATTGGAGCTGAATCTTTTGCCAAGATACGCGATCAAGAAGTACAAGCCTTCATTTGGAAGAACATCATATGTCTTTTCAAGTTGCCAAGAGAGATTATGATTGGTAATGGTTTTCAATTCATCAGCCACTGTTTCCAAGACTTTTACAAGAATTATGGTATCAAACTCAGCTTCTCAACCCCACACTACCCACAAGCCAATGGTCAAGCCGAGTCTTCTAAAAAAGCTATTATGAACACTATAAATAAACGATTGGAAAAGGCAAAAGGGGCATGGGCAGATGAGCTCCCAAGAGTCATGTGGTCTTACAAAACAACAGCTCGTTCGTCGATTGGAGAAACCCCATTCTCACTAGTATTTGGGGCTGAGGCGGTCATCTTTGTTAAAGGAAGCATAACGTCACCACGCTACCAGTGTCTCAAGGAAGAATCCAACCGAAACCTTATGAACCACATCGTATATACAATTGATGAGTTAAGAGAAAATGCTTTCACTCGACTCACAGCACACCAGCAAAGGATGTCCAAATACTTCAACAAGAATGTCAGGTACCGAACATTAAAAGAAGGTAACTAAGTCATACGTAAAATATTCCAGAACACCAAGGATGTCGGCGATGGGAGCTTGGACCTACATGGAAGTCCTATACGTCATTACTAAGGTCGTTGGAAAAGAAACCTATAAGTGGAAATCTGAAGATGAGAGACCCATTCAAAACAATTGGAATGCTGTATATCTCAAGCGATTCTACAGATAGCCCTTTTTAATAAGTTATAAACCAGCCAATCGGCTAGTGACTACTCTATGATTAAGGGAGAATGAGACTACCTTGTAGCCCTTCTTCACATTGGATTTGTTAAAAATTTCCCACTGTTTCACAATTAGATAAGAGATGGTATTGAGAAAAAAGTGCGAGACTATGTATGGTTAAGTAATCGACCACTGCAGGTATGGATTTTTGGTTATTTCTATGCTATAAAATGAAGAAATTGACGAGCTCAATGTCTATATGCATGTGTTTATGTATGTAAGTGTATGAATGTGTAATGGTATATATATGTATATGTAAATGAAAAAGTATATGTATAGGTATTGATACACATATGTTTATTGGTATGTGATGATATGCCATAGATAATTTATGTATGGTAGATCAGAAAATGCAAAAAGTCATGATTTCTAAATTTGTATTTGTACGTGTAGATGTGTGTTATTGGAATAAGTTTATTAATGACTAATGCATATGATATAGTGGTATAGAGGTTGGGTTGGTATAAGCTAAGTCTTTTTCGAGGGATATAAGTTCGTAACTTATTGGATACGTATATGAATGGTGAATGTTGATTGATATGTAAAGAATATGAGGATTGTGAAGGTCATGGTATCAGAATTCGATATAACAGGTATATTCTTATGTTTGATGAATGTGCATACGATGATACAAATGATAAGAAATATATGACATGTATGTGTATATGTATGTGAGACCGTGTGATGAGTTTGTGTCACGTGATATGTGTGCATGTGTGTACAAGCCAGCCATATGAATGTATTGTTGGTTATGTTTTCTTTGATGTATTGCCTGTTATGTATGATTCGTTGTCGGTTGTACGATGATTGAATGTATGTCTGAGTGTGAACTGTGAATGTTACTTTGAAGTGAATGAATGACTCGGGAGTGAGAGTGAGTATAAGGTGCTATAATATATGCTTTCTAGTTTTGCAGGTTGGCTTCCAGATGAGTCAACTACTTCTGCTTTGGATAGGGTGTGGATGTAAGTAGAGTATGGATGGAAACCTCTCATAGTCATGGTTAATTGGGTCTCTTCGTCTAAAGATAAATTCACTTGGACCAAATAATAGTTTGAAGAGAGCAATAGGAACATCAAAGCCATTAATGTCATTCATGATGTTGTTTGCTCCACATCGTTTAGGAGAATTTCTATGTGTGAGATTGCAAATGATGCATGAGACATCTTTCAGACTGTATATGAGGGCACATTGTCCGTTAGAAATAGTAGACTCCAAGAATTTTTGCTAGGTTTGAAACAGTTAGGATGAAATATGATGAAACCCTTGACGAGTTTTACACTAAGATTAACGATATTTTTAATTCTAGCTTTAACCTATGTGAGACTATTCCTACGAATAAGATAGTTAGGAAAATCCTTAGATCCATTCTTGAAAGGTTTTTGTCTAAAATCATTGTCATTGAAGAGAGTAAAGATTTAGATCACCTAAAACTAGAGGACCTCGTAGGAAACCTTCCGGTATATGAGAGCAAACTTTCCGGTTCTTAAGAACATAACGATGAAAATCATGAAGGAAGTAACCCGTGATTCATCTGATGATAATGAGGATGATTCTCTCACAGATGTTGATATGGCCATATCTGTGTGTAGGACACAGAAATGGATGATGCTGTCCCGGGCTCACGGCCCGATCGGGAGTACGGAATAGCCCGCGGGGGATTAAATCGGAGAATAAACGAGTCACCACCCAGCCTGAACTGGAAATGATTTAAGGCCGCACTCACCTCTCGCAAGGGAAGACCTCAAACCGTTGGGTTCGGAATGGTCCCTTAATTTTGTCACTTGTAAT
>SKCR01049170.1:0-39679 GCA_019454045.1 Zanthoxylum bungeanum
GGTCTACAAATCGTTGCAACCAATGTCTTACAAATACAATAAGAAAGGTAGGGGTGTTCATAAGGTCGGGTCGCGGACCCGCACTAACCCGACCCGACCCGGTCGGGTTTAACAATTTTAAAAATCGATTTCGGGTCAATTTTGAATTGACCCGATCCGATATTTCGGGTCGGGTCACGGGTTTAAGGCAGAAATCCTGTGACCCGACCCGACCCGATTCGATTTAATTAATATACTAATTATCGTATATATAATTTTAATGATACTACTTTTACAAGTAACAAGTTTTGGTGAAATGGTTAAGTCTTTGTTGATTCTTGAGATGGTTACTGGTTCGAATCCAAACTTCACCAATTTTTGAAATTTTAATTTATTAAAAAAGGTTGTAGATGATAAGATTCGAACTCAAGATCAATCGGAATTAATCAACTACTTTGCCACTCAGCCACGCGCCCACCTTGTTGTTTGAATCAACGAAATATATATATTATATTAAATGAATGTTTATGGTGACCCTACCCGACCCGCAGTTTTTTGACTTGACCCGACCCGTTTTGACCCAACCCGCGCGGGTCATGCCCTCAAATTTCGGGTTTCGGGTCGACCGACCCGACTGACCCGACCCGATCGGGTCATTCAAAAATAAAAAAAACCTGACCCGACCCGTGAACACCCCTAAGAAAATGTTAGTTTCGCTTTCTTGAAGTTGGGCAGCCCCCAACTATGAGCTTTTACTAATTTACCATGCAGGCAATCTACTCTCCCCAACCATTTTAGCAAAATAATTTATTCATCGGGGCCTTTTCTTTTGATGGCTGTCATTTTCTGGGATTCAAGCCTGATAGTTGGAGCGTGAATTCCATGTTCGTTAGCAGAAAACAAAGTGAACGAGAAAATGAGGGCTCCCTTAAGCATTCAGAGAGAAGATTTTCCTTCAGAGAAAGTTTGTACCCAGTCATTGATTTAGCCAGCATTCTATTTATAGAATTTACTTTATTACATTTTTTATGAAGGCTCGCTCCCTCTTTTTCCAAGAATTCATGTATTTAAATTTTGAAAATGAAAAGATCACACTCTCTCTTTGTCAACATACTCTTGTTAGAAGAAAAAAAGTACGATAATATTAATTATTTTTTGCCTTTGTTACAAACAAATCTGGCAGTTGCATCATAAAATCATTAAACAGAAATGAGATTTGGTATTTGATGCATTTATCTAACAAAATTAACCTTTAAAGATACAAGTTTTTCAGTATCTTTTATTTATTTATTTTATTTTTTAGTGAAAAAAAATCTATTATACAAGTATGATATCAAATAATTAATTTCTTTTATATTGAACAAAAAATCTTTTTTATTTATTTTATTATCTTTTGAGAAAGCTCTTACAAGTTAAGAATAATTTTATCATGTTGTCACCAAATTAATGATGGAAGACGTGCTCAATATATGTTATCAGAATAATTCTTTTTTTTTCATATCAATAAATCGTAAGTAAAAGTTTGAAAAGGTTATTGGTTGGTGGGAGTAAAAGGTAGGGATATTCACGGATCGGGTCGGATTTTTTGAAATTTTGTGAGACTCGATCGGGTCGGGTCACGAGAAGGTCGGGTCACGAGGATGTGGAACCCGATCGGGTTCGGGTCGGGTCGATAAAAAAATAATTTTTTTAATGAATTAATTATTTTGAAATATAAATATTAGTTATTTTATATCCCAAAAATTATTTTATATATAAAGTTTTAATACAACAAAAGTAATATACAAATGAAATAATAATAAAAATTTTAAAAAAATTATAAAATTTTAGAAAAATAATATAAAAATGTAAGAAAAATAATAAAAATATTATAGGATCGGATTGGATTTTAGTATCAAACTCGTGCCCAACCCGAAAGTAATAAAAATATTATGTTACCGCCTATATGGTCGGTTTAAATATAAAAATGGATTACCGTCTATATGGTCGGTTTAATATAATAACCGGTTACCGCCTATATGATCGGTGTAAATGGACTAAAATTGACTACCGCCTATATGGCTGATTTTATAAGTTTGACATTATTAATTCATGAGAAAGCAGAATTGGTAATAATGTCAATTTATATATTATAAAAAGTGAGATTCCTAGGTTTGAAATATTAAATGTGAATCCCCTAACCCCAGCATTTTATTTTAATCTAGGGAAATGATGAAGCACAATATTCATGAGTTCAATAATTGATTTTCTAATATAATGTTTAATACATTTGCTTGTTTATTGAATCTTAATCTTAATGCTTCTTGTTAACTAATCACCAATAAGATTTGTGGTAAATCTTATTGATTTTCTAATATAATGTTTAATACATTTGCTTGTTTATTGAATCTTAATTTTAATGCTTCTTGTTGACTAATCACCAATAAGATTGATGTGGTAAATGTAAAATGAACTTGGAAAATGGATTTTATGTTTCAGCCTTAAATTTAATAGCACACGATCTAACTTTAGGGATTTCCTTACAGGATATGAATATACATGTCGGGCTTGGGTAGCCATAATTAGAACTTGACCTTAACAAATTCAGATAACTTACTTAACATAGGAATATAGTTAATTGTGTTACTTTAGGTGTTTGCATTCGACCATCGGAAGAGGCTTATACATATCTTCGTGTTACAGGTTAATAAACTAATATATTGCACATGTATAAGAGAATCAATTCATCATTAGAATAATATTGTGTGGATTCACAACCCTAGATGATTTGCCTTTTATTTTTATTTTCCTTAGTATAAAAGAAAATATATAAGCAAGGCTTGAACTTGGGCTTGGATGTGTGGTTGGCATGATAATTAATATATTTAATATATATTAATTATTCAAATATAAGCCTTGGGCCTTGAGGCTCTTGGCTCTTGTGAGTCATTGAATAAATTCCTTGTTTTTTAAAAAAATGTTTTTTGATTTTATTTTTCATTTGAAATAGAAGGGTTATGTCTGATCAACATACCCATTTATATTGTAACTGAAATTCGAAAAATATTTGGGAAGTAACCACCCTCTTTTTATTCTTCATATATGGAATAGAGAAGGCAGACTTGCAGAGTAACATACAGAGATCTGAAATTAATAAGTTTTCCATATACAAACTTGTTGATCCTTGAAACAATAGATTCGCCAGGGCTCGAAATATCAAGTGCAGATTTTCGACTTACAGATTTTTGAATCCTGGTGGAAGACGTCCAACGAACTACAAGCACAAGAGTATGAGAGAACTTCTACTATAATACATAGCCTTCTATGCTAGCCTCAATCTATAAAAGTCAGTGTGCTGTTTTGATATTGATTACTTGTTTTAAGTTTTTGGTTTGATTTGTATTTCGTTTATAAGTTTCTGTTTAAATAAAACTTATTGGATTCATTGATTATTCTTAACACATTCCATCCATTAGAGGTGCTTTCCAGCCCCAAAAAGGAGTATTTTACACCAGGAACATGTGGTGATGTGGGAGGCCTACTCGGTTTGTTTGACCCAGTAGGAAGGAGGAGTTGTGGTTGATATATACCAGCCATGCTTGAACCTTCACCACCATCCACAAGTAAATTTTGTATCATATCATCACTGTCTGGTCTCTCACAAAATTCATTGTATGCATATTTTCAAAAACATCACTTTTGGTCTCTCTCGGATATCATTAACACATCTGTTAAGGAATATGGAATCAATATCTAAAATAGAATTCCTATTACCATTAGGATTTATGGTTTTATTATATTTCCCTATTAGATGAAGATTTCCTATATTCATTACTATTGTTCATAGCTATATGATTCCTTTTCTATTTTGGTTTTCTATGTAGCCTATATATATAGGCATTTACCATTGTAAATTCATATAGAGTGAATTCAAGACTTCCTTTCATTATCTAACATGGTATCAGACATCAGGTTCTCCTTTTTCTAGTTTCACTCTCTCTGATTCTCATCGGCGCGTGGGGGATCACAGCTACCATAATTGTGTGACCATCACGCGCCCCCTGTTGCCAACCATCACATTGCTTTTCCTATGCGCCACCCATTTGCACCACCCCTTCACAAGTGTGCTATGGGCCTGCTCTTTTCAGGTTTCGCCTCTTTTTAAGATTTTGCTTCCGCTCTCCGTTGGGATTTCACTCCCTCTTTGGCTTTGGTTCTCACAGGCTTCGGCTCTTTTTCGGGATTTCGCTCCCTTTTTCGGCTTCGGCTCTCTTTCGGGATTTCGCTCCCTCTCGGGCTTCGGCTCTCTTTCGGGATTTCGCTCCCTCTCTGGCTTCGGCACTCTTGGGCTTCGGCTCCCCCTTCGGGCTTCGTAGGTTAAAGCTCTCCTGCTTCGGCATCATTTTGGGCTTCGGCTCCCCCTTCGAGCTTCGTAGGTTAAAGCTCTCCGGCTTCGGCATCCTCTTGGGCTTCGGCTCCCCCTTCGGGCTTCGTAGGTTAAAGCTCTCCTGCTTCGGCATCATTTTGGGCTTCGGCTCCCCCTTCGGGCTTCGTAGGTTAAAGCTCTCCTGCTTCGGCATCATTTTGGGCTTCGGCTCCCCCTTCGAGCTTCGTAGGTTAAAGCTCTCCGGCTTCGGCATCCTCTTGGGCTTCGGCTCCCCCTTCGGGCTTCGTAGGTTAAAGCTCTCTTGCTTCGGCATCATTTTGGGCTTCGGCTCCCCCTCCGGGCTTCGTAGGTTAAAGCTCTCCTGCTTCGGCATCATTTTGGGCTTCGGCTCCCCCTTCGGGCTTCGTAGGTTAAAGCTCTCCTTCTTCGGCATCATTTTGGGCTTCGGCTCCCCCTTCGAGCTTCGTAGGTTAAAGCTCATCCATTATCTCAAGGTTTCCAGCCTCCAAGTTTCAAGATTTCCAAGTTTCAGAACTCCGCTCTTCGATTTCAAGATGCAACCTCAAGCTTACTCCTTCGTTACCAGTTTGAGGGGGGTGTTAAGGAATATGGAATCAATATCTAAAATAGAATTCCTATTACCATTATGATTTATGGTTTTATTATATTTCCCTATTAGATGAAGATTTCCTATATTCATTATTATTGTTCATAGCTATATGATTTATTTTCTATTTTGGTTTTCTATGTAGCCTATATATATAGGCCTTTACCATTGTAAATTCATATAAAGTGAATTCAAGACTTCCTTTCATTATCTAACAACATCCATTTTCAAAATCCATAAAAACACAAGCTAAAGAAATCTAATTCTAAAAGCAATACAAGAATAATAGTGCAATGATGGATTTCACCATCAAAGAAACAGATGAATAAGTAAAAAAATGAGAGTGAAGACGCAAATTGAAGATAAATAAATTGCAATGCTTTAAAACCCTAACACAGATATGAGAAAAATATCCTAAATGATTTTTCCTTTTCTTGAAAGTGGCAATTTTGTGGGCTTGAAATACGACTACATATATTCAAACACATTGAAATGAACAAACTTAAAAAAAAAAAAATAAATAAAAAATAAAAAATAACTAAAGGCAGTGCATAGAAGTCTTACCCCATGAGTGGTTTTCTATTAATATTCATTCCACTGGTGTCTAGAGGAGCATCAACATTCTTGTGATCAGCATTATTTTGTTCATAAGGTGCTGTGAATAATTTCCTTCTGAATATAGTGGTGGAAGGATGAAGAGATGTGAAAAATATTTGTTCAAATATATTAGTGGAATGGTTAAAAGAAATTGACGAGGAAAGCCAATAATGTAAGGATGTGTGGCTTGTGGTTTTACTCACAGATTTAAAAGCAGACATGAATCTTTTCGAAGTCATTTTTAAAAGCAAATGGTAGCTAAAGACTTAAATTATTGGTAGAAGAAGGTAGCTAACAAAATTTATAGAGAATGCGGTAAAGGTTTAGACTATTGATAGAAGAAGGTAGCTAACAAAATTTATAGAGGAGAGGATATGTGACATAAAATTAATTACGAGTGAAGAAGGCTATTGATAGAAGAAGGGAACACTACATGGATAGAAGAAGACTGTTGATAAAATTAAATTGACTATTGATAGAAGAAGGCTTAGACTATTGAAATATTTATCATTCCTGCTTTTGCTATTGGTCTACAAATCGTTGCAACCAATGTCTTACAAATACAGTAAGAAAGGTTAGTTTCGCTTTCTTGAAGTTGGGCAGCCCCCAGCTATGAGCTTTTACTAATTTACCATGCAGGCTATCTACTCTCCCCAACCATTTTAGCAAAATAATTTATTCACCGGGGCCTTTTCTTTTGATGGCTGTCATTTTCTGGGTTTAAAACCTGATAGTTGGAGCGTGAATTCCATGTTCGTTAGCAGAAAACAAAGTGAACGAGAAAAGGAGGGCTCCCTTAAGCATTCGGAGAGAAGATTTTCCTTTAGAGAAAGTTTGTAGCTAGTCATTGATTTAGCCAGCATTATATTTATAGAATTTACTTTATTACATTTTTTATATAGGCTCGCTCCCTCTTTTTCCAAGAATTCATGTAATTAAATTTTGAAAATGAAAAGATCACACTCTCTCTTTGTCAACACACTCTTGTCTTTTTCAAAAAAAAAAAAAAAAAACACACTCTTGTCAGAAGAAAAAGTACGATAATATTAATTATTTTTTTGCCTTTGTTACAAACAAATCTGACAGTTGCATCATAAAATCATTGAACAGAAATGAGATTTGGTATTTGATGTCTTTATCTAACAAAATTAACCTTTAAAGTTACAAGTTTTTCTAAAAGATAATAAATATATAAAAAAAGATTCATAGTCTGCCCGGGTTACTTAGTATCTTTTATTTATTTATTTTATTTTTTAATGAAAAAAATCTATTATACAAGTATGATATCAAATAATTAATTTCTTTTATATTGAAGACAAAATCTTTTTTATTTATTTTATTATCTTTTGAGAAAGCTCTTACAAGTTAAGAATAATTTTATCATATTGTCACCAAATTAATGATGGAAGACGTGCTCAATAAATGTTATCAGACTTATTCTTCTTTTTCATATCAATAAATCGTAAGTTAAAAGTTTGAAAAGGTTATTGGTTGGTGGGAGTAAAAGGTAGGGATGTTCACGGGTCGGGTCGGGTTTTTTGAAATTTTGTGAGACTCGATCGGGTCGGGTCACGAGAAGGTCGGGTCGTGGGTCAGGTCACAAGGATGTGGAACCTGATCGGCTTCGGGTAGGGTCGACAAAAGATAATTTTTTTAATGAATTAATTATTTTGAAATATAAATATTAGTTATTTTATGTCCCAAAAATTATTATTATTATTATTATTATTATTATTATTATTATTATTATTATTATTATTATTATTATTATTATTATATAAAGTTTTAATACAACAAAGTAATATACAAATGAAATAATAATAAAATTTTTTAAAAAAATAATAAAATTTTGGAAAAATAATAAAATTTTTAGAAAAATAATATAAAAATGTAAGAAAAATAATAAAATATTATAGGGTCGGGTCGGGTTTTAGTATCAAACCCGTTGCCCAACCCGAAAATAATAAAAATACTATGTTACCGCCTATATGGTCGGTTTAAATATAAAAATGGATTACCGCCTATACGGTCGGTTTGATATAATAACCGGTTATCGCCTATATGGTCGGTGTAAATGGACTAAAATTGACCACCACATATATGGCTGATTTTATATGTTTGACATTATTAATTCCTGAGAAAGCAGAATTGATAATAATGTCAGTTTATATATTACAAAAAGTGAGATTCTTAGGTTTGAAATATTAATTGTGAATCCCCTAACCCCCAACATTTTATTTTATTTTATGGAAATGATGAAGCACAATATTCACGAGTTCAATAATTAATTTTCTAATATAATGTTTAATACATTGGCTTGTTTATTGAATCTTAATCTTAATGCTTATTGTTGACTGATCACCAATAAGATTGATGTGGTAAATGTAAAATGAACTTGGAAAATGGATTTTATGTTTCAGCCTTAAATTCAATAGCACACGATCTCACTTTAGGGATTTCCTTACATCATAGGAATATACCTGTCGGGCTTGAGTAGTCATAATTGGAACTTGACTTTAATGAATTCATGTAACTTAATTAACATATGAATATAGTTAATTGGGTTACTTTAGGTGTTTGCAT
The DNA here is from genome assembly GCA_019454045.1 of Zanthoxylum bungeanum. Lineage (NCBI taxonomy): Eukaryota > Viridiplantae > Streptophyta > Magnoliopsida > Sapindales > Rutaceae > Zanthoxylum > Zanthoxylum bungeanum. The sequence continues at coordinate 8,133 of SKCR01049170.1, forward strand.
TTGACCATCGGAAGAGGCTTATGCATATCTTCATGTTCCAAGCTAACAAACTAATATATTGCACATGTATAAGAGAATCAATTCATCATTAGAATAATATTGTGTAGATTCACAACCCTAGAAGATTTGCCTCTTTTTTTTCTTAGTATTTTCTTTGTATTTTTATTTATTTATTTTAATCGAATCTAACTTCAACCAACAACAAACAGTTCATTCCAACCTCAATTAGATACTTGTAAATAAGTAGCGTCAATAATTAACACCGTAAGAATTAAATCCTCGTGTGATCGATATTTTATAATATTTATATAATACGTGCGCTTGCGTAAAGTGTGTTTACCGCATATCATTTAATTAATTGATAAATTAAACTAAACTCGACCAAAATGTATGGAATTTTAGAATATATATATAATTAACATGTGTGTAAATAATAACGTAAATTAGTATCTTGAACAAAGAGATTCGATTCGATTCAATGTATGGTAACAGTACATAATCTAATAAGAGATCGAAAGTAGTAACGCCAAAAATTTTCGATCTAGTTAAATTAAAATTTCGATGGCCCGGATAATTTTTTTTTCGAGATAAGGAAAAAATAATTAATTGGAAAATGAAATATAGTTTGGTGGGCTTATGGACTTCATATGAAATTGGCAAGTGCATCGGGTGTATAAAGGAAATAATATGGGTGCATCTAATAAATGGCATATTAAGTACACTCCCCTAAATTACTGTGTACACTCAAGCAAATCAAACAAATAACAAGCCCATCGAAATAATTTGGGTGCATCTAATAAATGGCCTATTAAGTACATTTTTTATGTAATAATATGTGTTTAAAATACTGAAAAATCTGTTGGGCCCGGGTGGGCAAAAAAACTGACCGAACCGAACCAAACCGCAAACCGAACCAAACTGAACCGAATTTACGGTTTTTTTCTAACGGTTCGGTTTGCTGTTCGGATTGGCTCACCCCAAACTGTTTACGGTTCGGTTCAGAAGCTAATCCGAACCGCACCTGTTAAACCGAACCGAACCGTTATAATTAAAAAAATTATATATTTTTATAAAAAAAAATTGTATTTGTATTTTTCTTTTAATTTTATTCTATGTTTTCTTTTTATTAGTATGTTAATACTTTTATTCTTAAATTTTTTGTTAATATATTTATGTGTTAATACTTTTATTCTTCAATTTATTTGTTAATACTTTTATTCTTAAATTTTTTTTGTTTTATGGTAGCATCATTATTTTTGAAAGTAAGATGTTGGATTTGTCTCTTAATTAGAATGATTGTAACATCATTATTTGAGGTAATTTTTAAAAAATACAATAATTAATTGTACCTCATTTTTCAATCATTTATGGAGTGCATGTGTTCCCTGGAGTCACAGCTTACACCATAGCACTTCATACTATTTGTTTAATAGACTAGTTTTTTTTTTTGTCTTCACTTAAGTGGTTGAAAATTTGTTTTAAATATAATAATCTGTAAACCGAACCGAACCAATCCGTAAACCGCTGGTTTAAAAAATTTCCAATCTGAACCAATCCGTTATTTAATGGTTTGGTTTGAGAGGTAAAAAATCCGAACCGTAAAATATGGTTTGGTTCGGTTTTTAACAAAAACCGAACCAAACAGAACCGCGCCCACCCCTAGTTGGGGGTTGCCAGATTAAGAAGTATTAAGTAAGATGATAAATAAGGTAATTGAGTGGTGAAGTTAACCTGAAATGGTTTCTGGACATGTCAAACGTAATTGGTCATAAGTTGCGTTCTCTAAGTCGAAATCAAGTTTCGTAATCTGGGTAAACTAGACAGATAAGAGAGTAACATATCCAAAAGTTAGAATTTTAGGACTTAAGATGAGTCCGGACCGAATTTTTAAACTTGGGCAACTTGCTGCCCATGTGCCCAGTTTTTCACTTGGATAGCCCTTGTACTTTAGCTTATAACTTGAGTTTCTGAAGTTGGAATCATGATTCGTAAAATTCTGAATAACTTAGATACATATGGAAATAATATATCCAAAAATTAGATTTTTCGGACTTAGGATAAAGCCACACAGAATTTTCGAAGTTTGGTGACCTGCTGTGATAAACCCAGTTTGTTTTTCTGACCACCCCTGAATTTCGCCTTATTACTTAAGTTTCTGAAATCGAAACTGAGATCCGTAAAAACCGACATAAACTAAACACATGAAATTCTATTCTATTAAAATTTCAACTCTAGATTCCATCCCAATTAGTCGCAGTGAATTTTCAAAGTTAACTGTTGAGCAGAAACTTTTAACGACTGCGCAGAATTTGGAATTTCGCTATCACACTTGCGTAACTCGAAACTTAAGCCGTAAAATTCATATATGTCATAAATATTTCATATATTCAGAAAGATTAAGAGTCCATACATTACATATTCTTTTATGCCATATGAAAATGTTTCGAGTTATAGAAACTAACAGTTGTTTTGGCTTTAGATTGATGCCAGGATACTCAACGATCCTCCACACCGTGTACTGCTCTCGAATTACAATAACACTGTGAGTGGATGCTTTTTTTTTTAATGTTTCTTGACTTATGTTTTAAATTTCTTTTCAAGTTTTAGGATTTTAAATTGATGAAGAATATGCATGATGTTTTTATGCTTTCGTCTCAGCGCTTGTTTATTGCTTTTATGATTTCTGAGCTATCTATATGTCTCCGCTGAGATGATTTATCATTGTTATGTTTCCGTCCCGACGCTTGTTGCATGTTTATTATGTTCTTACGACTCATCATATGTTTCCGCCGGGGTGACCGTTAGGGTCTCATCCATCTGAAATGGTATGACCCGCTACCTTTTCGACAAGAGATCGTTCGTTCCTCGCTCAGTCTATGAGCGTGACTTGGGCATTGTGCGCTTGATGTGTTTTTGACAGTATATGCATGAAAAATGGTTTATGGATATGTTTTCGATTTTTCTTGTGGTTTTGTTATTTTTTAGTATCCACTCACCAGGTCATTCAAACGATCTGACCCCCCCAACTCCACAGTTTTTTTTAAGGTAGCTTTATCTGGGGAGCCATAGTAGCACATGAGCCTAAAGATAGAGGAATGAAGTTTATTGCAGTCACTAGAGTATGGGTATGTCATGCTAAGTTTTTTCTTCGCATTCAGATAGAATGCATATATGTCGTCGTGAGTCAAGTCTAAAGGTATATAATGTTATTTATATGAGGTATAAGTATTTATTTAAAGTGTGAGTTGTTCGTTCAACACTACTTGGTTTAAGAAATAATTTAATAAATGTCTATTATAGTAATATAATCAAAAGAATAGTTAAGAAAGTTTAATAATAGTAAGAGGCTTAGGGTGGTGGTGAGGATCCATCACCTGCCGGTAACGTCTCCGCACTAGGGATGTTACAAATACGGTATCAGAGCCAGGTTTTGGGCTCACTGACTGCACTAGGAGGGTGATTGTGTCTTATATGTGTGGTATGTTCGGGGTACCTGACCGGCGTAAACACACACGTATAACGCAAGCGCACATATAGTTCAATTCGTATAAAAATATCGATCCCACGAGGACTTAATATCTAATCTATTAATTTTATGAGGTCAAATGATTACTAGTATCTAACATGTTGTTTGATTGATTTGAAATGGTGACGATTCTAAATTTAAAAACAAGTAAATAAAATTGTTCGAAAGTAGGTTTTAAGAAAATTCAATATTAAAAACTATCTAGGGTTGTGATTTCTTCCAATATCATTTTAAAGATGAAGTGGTTATCTTAAAGTTGGGTAATATATTGATTTATTAACCTGGAACATAAATTATGTGTAAGCCTCTGTCGATGGTCAGACACAAATACCCAGTTTAAACCAATTGAACCATATGTCTATGTCAACCAAATTATCTGGATTCATTAAGTTTAAGTTCCAATTATGGCTACCCCGCCCGACAGGTATATGTCTATCATGTAAGGAAATCTATTAAAGGGTTATCTATCCTCAAGGAAGATCGTGGACTATTGAGTCTAAGGTCTTAAACTTAAAATCCCTATGTCTAGTTCATTTTAAGTTTCCCAGTTCAATTTTATTAACGGCCAGTTAATGAAAAAGTATTAAGATTAAGACTCAATAAATAAATCTTTATATTACCCAAGCTATAATCTAACCCCTTATAAACCGGTGATATTGGATTTCATCACAACCCCAGATAACTGGCTTAGTTACGACACATATTTACGGGTAGTAAAAATTTAAATAAAATAAAAGACATAAAGTAAAATACTGAAAATTAAATACTGAAAAGTAAATGCTGAAAAGTAAATTGCTGAAAAGTAAATTGCTGAAAATTAAAGAAAGAAAAGTACTGTGCGTAAAAGTAAATTACGTAAAGTAAAAACTGAAAAATAAAGAAAAGAAAGTGAGAAAGCAGAAATTAATTACTAAAAGCTATAAATAAACAAACAAGATATAATCTTCTTATTTATTCTTTAGGAATTTCAAAGAAGAAAGTATGAATTTTACAAATGAAATGGCTTGGTATTTATAGGCAAAATTTTGCCTCCATCAAATCATCCATCAAATCAATTATTAATTGCTCCTCTAATTGCTCCACTAATTGCTCCACCAAATCCATTATTAATTGCTCCACTAATCTCTTATCATGTTTGGTGATGATTTGATAATTTCTATTATTTATTTATTAATTTATTTTTTGCTTTGAAAATGATTGAAAGTGACTTTAATAATTACACACAACACACTTTTGGATAGTTCATCAATTTCGGGCATGAAATAGTCAGAATTCGAAATTATTTTGTCTTTCAAAGCTGTAGATCTTTGAGTCTTCTTTAATCTAGAACTTGAATCAGCTCAATCCGATATCGGAGTAAAACGTTATGCCCAAAATTCAACAGATGCGCAAAACTGGAATTTCCAAAACTGCACTTCGTCAAAAACGCCCTTTCAAGTTTCCAATCTCCAAAATTAAAATATCAAGTCCAATAATTGCCCTTATTTGACCCATATTTCATCCTAAATGATTTCATTGAGATCCGATATTATTTTATCTGCAAAATAAACTAAAACACATCAAAACGTTCATCAAACCCGAGAAACTAGACAAAATATTAAGTTAAAGGGGCGGTAAATATTGATATATTTTTCGCTCATCAGTACCCATATATAAGGGGCTACTCTCCAGTATCCTCGAGTAAGCCTAAGATTCGCCTCAGTAAAGAATGTCTTATATGGATAGTTTATTCCTTTCATAGGCATTTTGTTAATCAGAGATAGGAACCAGACATGTGAATTCATGGCAGAGTGCCAAATTATGTTTAGAATTAGTTTTTCCCAATAAGGGGTGATGGAGTAGTAAGATGAGACTGTTCAGGAAAGATAAAAAGGGAGAGAATCCTATAACCATAATAGATATTTCAGATAAGTAATTAGTGAGTTACATATCAATTTTGGTATCGAGCGAGTGCCATGGGTGGAGGTATCGACATATTAATAGCAAAATTGAAGTTCACTATGAAACCCAAAGCACAAGTACTGCTCTCATTTTTCTAGTAATACCCATTTCTGGCTCACTAGACAATATCTATGTTCTTTTCCATGAAAGTCTTTATATCCAAACAAATGAATATACCATTCCCCACGTTGTGATCCTTTCTAGAACAATAAAGCTTTCTAGCAGAAGGAACAATATGGTATATGGCTAAAGCATCAATGATGAAAGTTAGTCACCTTAATAGAATAAATCTCCTGCATTGTGATTGATAAGCATAATAGAAGTTCGGGACTCTGCTCGTTTTCTTTCTACTCTTCTTCGATAAGAGGCTAAATAAACCACAACCATAAGTAATTCCTTATTTCAAGTACTAGTACTTCTTTATCATCCATGGTTTTCATTATTGAAAACCAACTCGATTCTTAGTTATCGCCAGAACTCAGTACTAGTCACCAATTGGTTTGAGAAATGTTGGAAGAAGATACAAGGATTTTAGGATATAATATGTTAACAATGACAATACTCGATCTAGAATATTTGAATTGGAGGTTAGGCTGATTGGGTAATATATAAAATAAGATTATAATAAGACTACATCTCTTAAAAAGGAGCAAAATATTATTAAGTATGAATTGATATTGAAACGAGGGATTCACATATTGAAAGACTTAACCGAAGATAGAAATTTATATATAGACCAATAAATTTAGTATGGCATCTCTTATTAACTATAAACGTGAGTGTTATCCTTTGAAGAATATCAGAAGTTATGTGGAGAAAAATTCACTGGACTTCCTGAAGGTTTTGCACAAAAATATTTGGAGTCAATACGTAATTAGTATATTGAGAACACTTACTAGTGAGAAAAGGATTTAAAGAAACCATGAGAGGTGATGCTCCAAGTAGTAAAAGCCCTGAATACGATGAAACATAAATTGTGTAATAACAAGAATGGCATATTCTTCTTGAACATGAAAGTATATAACACAAATGGATAGTATGGGGAGAGCCCAAATCGTGAAAATCCTAAGAAGATATAAAACATGATATTTTAGTTAACTTAATATTCATACCCTCTTCCAGTGCAAGAGCATGCCATAAGCAGTTTAGTACATTCGGTAATACCATAAAGAACATAATAGTAGAAGTCTCAAATTGAGATTCGTAACTAGTATCAGAGTCTTGTAGTTGCTTTAAATAATCAGGATCGATTACACCTTAATGAATATAGTGATGGGTTATGCAATAAATTCTTGGAATAATAAAGAGATCTAGGTCATTAATTGAACACATATACCAAAAAGTCTTTTGAAGAGAGATAATGGGAAGAGCCACATCGAGATAATAACAATGCAGATGGGTTATGATGAGAATGATTTAGATGATCGATAATATGGGAAGCTTTAGGTTGAAGAATAGTGATGTCTAGTACAAAGCAAGAGTTTGCAAAGATTGGGAATGAAATAATATATATTATGTTAGTCATAGCTGGGATAAGAATTTTGGCGAGATTTTTCATATCTGGAATCCATCAAAATACCTTTAAACTGAAGAACGAAGGATACGATTTTATAGATTTATCATAATTTAAAGGTGCATGAATAACTCAAGGATTTGAAAGGTCATATAATAACATGAGGAGATTATTAGAAAGACTAGCTTGGTTATATGTGAAAATACGAGAGTAGCCTAGGTTCTGACCCTATGCGGAATTAAACACAATTAATTATGATAAGTCCTAATTAACGTGCCTATGGATGTCAACAACCAACCACAATAAAAACTAATAAAATAAATTGCGGAAAATATAAATCAATCACATAAAATCAACACAATAATTTTGATGACGAAGTTGAAAACTCTTGCAAGTAAAAAACCACTCCGAGTATATCGGCTACCAGCCCAATCCACTATAATCAGAATAACTTACAGCGATGGTCAATACCTATGGTGGTAACTCCACCGACTCAAGAACCACAATACTGCAAGAACTCAACGCAACTTCTTAAGCCCGCGACCCACAGATTTCTTCAGAACCACTGAAGTCTCTAAGTAGATTGTAGCACCTCTGACGCCGGAACTCCGACTACCAAACTTCCTCCTAAAGAACTCTAAAGGATTAGGAATTTTGGGTTAAGTTGTGTTGAAGGTTTATCAAAGATGGATTCACACCATTAATGGAGAAGACAAGAAGATGAAGAAGTCGTCAATGATAGAATCAAAGAGAGTTGAATGCTTTGAAGGATTTTGGCTCAAAGGGTTTTTGTTTCAAATAATGGGGATGACGGCTACATGTTATATTTATAGGTAGGGTGTAAAACTAGTGTTTTTCAAGGTGAAAATGCTGAAAAATGCATTCAGATGCGACTGGCGCTCGAACGATTACTCGAACGCACGCCAACCGGAAAGGCTCGTTCGAACGCCCATCGAACGCAACACGAACGGATGCTCTCTGGAATGATCTCGTTCGAACCCAACAAGAACGTGCCTCGAACGTTTGCTCTCGGGAATGAGTCCGTTCAAACCCAACAACGAACGCGCCACAAACGTTTCACGTTCGAACCATACAATGAACGCAACACTACGCCCACGTTCGAACGCTGCAACAAACGCACCACGAACGTATGTCGGATGCACGCACCACGAACACATGTCTGATGCCCATCAAACGCAACACGAACGGATGCTCTCTGGAATGATCTCGTCCAAACCCAACAAGAACGTGCCTCGAACGTTTGCTATCTGGAATGAGTCGTTCAAACCCAACAACGAACGTCCCACAAACGCTTTACGTTCGAACCATACAACGAACGCAGCACTAACGCCCACGTTCGAACGCTGCAACAAACGCACCACGAACGCATGTCTGATGCACAACAGCCAAAAACCAGTCCAATTACACCAAGATCTTCATGATAGATTACAACTCAATTGAACTTGTTTTGTCACGGGCATTGCCAATAAATCTGGAACTAACAATCTCCCTCTTTGGCATTCCGTGACAAAACACTACCTAATACAAAGACTATGGTAATAGATCTAAAAAAAAAATTAGCCAACTGTCAACTAGGGGTGTGCATTAATCGGTTTTAACCGATTAACCGAACTGTTCCGACCCATTTTTTTTAACGGTTCGGTTATTGTGATTAAATCAGTTTTTGCGGTTAAAATTTTTAACTTTTTCGGTTATTCGGTTTGGTTACGGTTATGAGATTCGTATAACCGAACCGACTGATTAACCGAAATATATACATGCTTTAAAACCCTAAATAAGTAAATAACAAAATTTCATAGACCGATTGTTAGATAAATTGTTAAAACCAAAAATTATTAAATTATTGGCTATTAGGAAACCTAAAATTTCATAATATTGGGTTAAAATTATAAATTTGATGAATATGAATTTATATTTGTGTTAAATTACTTTGTTGAATGTTGAGTTGATGAATTTATATTTGTTGGATTCGTTAATAACCGAATTAACCAGAACCGACCGAAATATAATGGTTAAATTGGTTAATGGTTATGTGTCATAATATGGTTAAATCGGTTACAGATTTATTTAACCGAAAAATTTCGGTTCGGTTAAAAAATTAAAGATTAACCGACTGAACCGACCGATGCACACCCCTACTGTCAACCATCAAAACAGTGACTTATTACATTAGGACTCGATCTAACACCTAACCAAGTAGTCTTCAAATTAAAGCCACATCAGAAATAAACTTGCTTACCTGAAACATCCACAAACAACAATATACCGTGAAAGTATTGGGATTATCAAGTATAACATAAAGCAGATATGAAAATGGCTTATTCTTCCACTGCCGAAAGAAGAAGAGGCAAATAAAGGAGAGTAAAATGGAGCCAGCCGAGAGTGTGAGAAGGGTAGCCATGATGATCAGCTTGACCAAGCACAAAACAAACAACTAGGAATTAATCATTTTTTTTATGTAATAATATTTGTTTAAAATACTGAAAAATCTGTTGGGGGTTGCCAGATTAAGAAGTATTAATTAAGATGACAAATAAGGAAATTAAGTGGTGAAGTTAACCTGAAATGATTTCTGGACAGGTCAAATGTAATTGGTCATAAGTTGAACACATAAGAGAATAATATATCCAAAAATTAGTATTTTAGGGCTAAAGATGAGACCGGACCGAATTTTAAAATTGGGCAACTTGCTGCCCATGTGCCCAGTTTTTCACTTGGATAGCCCTTGTACTTTAGCTTATAAATTGAGTTTCTGAAGTTGGAATCATGATTCGTAAAATTCTGGATAACCTAGATACATAAGGAAATAACATATCCAAAAATTAGAAATTTTGGACTTAGGATGAAGCCACACCGAATTTTCGAAGTTTGGTGAACTGCTGCGATAAACCCAGTTTGTTTTTCTGACCACCCCTGAATTTCGCCTTATTACTTGAGTTTCTGAAATCGAAACTGAGATCAGTAAGAACCGACATAAACTAGACACAAAATTCTATTCTATTAATATTTCAACTCTAGATTCCATCCCTATTAGTCGCAGTGAATTTTCAAAGTTAACTGTTGAGCAGAAAATTTTAACGACTGCGTAGAATTTGGAATTCGCTATCACACTTGCGTAACTCGAAACTTAAGCCGTAAAATTCATATATGCCACAAATATTTCATATATTCAGAAGATTAAGAGTCCATACATTACATATTCTTTTATGCCATATGAAAATGTTCCGAGTTATAGAAACTAACAGTTGTTTTGGCTTTAGATCGATGCCAGGATACTCGACGATCCTCCACACCGTGTACCGCTCTCGAATTACCATAACACTGTGAATGGTTGCTTTTTTTTTTTTTATATATTTTCTTGACTTATTTTTTAAATTTCTTTTCAAGTTTTGGGATTTTAAATTGATGAAGAATATGCATGATGTTTTTATGCTTCCGTCCCAGCGCTTGTTTATTGCTTTTATGATTTCTAAGCTATCTATATGTCTCCGCTGAGATGATCGATCATTGTTATGTTTCCGCCGACGGCCGTTGCATGTTTTTTATATTTTTACGACTCATCATATGTTTCCGCCAGGGTGATCGTTAGGGTCTCATCCATCTGAAATGGTATTACCCGTACCTTGTCGACAAGGGATCGTTCGTTCCTCGCTCAGTCTATGCGCGCGACTTGGACTTTGAGCGCTTGATGTATTTTTGACAGTATATGCATGAAAAATGGTTTATGGATATGTTTTCGATTTTTCTTGTGGTTTTGTTATTTTTTTTAGTATCCACTCACCAGGTCGTTCAAACGATCTGACCCCTCCCAACTCCATAGTTTGTTTTGCAAGTAGCTTATCTGGTGAGCCATAGCAGCACATGAGCCTAAAGATCGAGGAATGGAGTTTACTACAATCACTAGAGTATGGGTCTGTCATGCTAAGTTTTTTCTTCGCATTAAGATATAATGCATATATGTCGTCGTGAGTCAAGTCTAAAGGTATATAATATTATTTATATGCGGTATAAGTATTTATTTAAAGTGTGAGTTGTTCCTTCAACACTATTTGGTTTAAGAAATAATTTAATAAATGTCTATTATAGTAATATAGTCAAAAGAATAGTTAAGAAAGTTTAATGATAGTAAGAGGCTTAGGGTGGTGGTGAGGATCCATCACCTGCCGGTAACGTCTCCGCACTGGGGTGTTACACACTATTAAACCATGCCCCTCAAAAATTTTCACCGAACGTGCACTATATACTTATAGAACGTACACTATGTACTTCTAGTGTGCCATTTCAATATTGTGCAGTGTTGTGATATTTTATATCGTACCGCAAGTGTACGGTGTCAAATTTTAGTATAAATGAGTTTAGAGTGTCGAACCCACAGGGATTGCGTTAACTCGCACTAAATACTACAATTGATAATCCTAACTTTATTTAGACGATAATTAATAAAGATTTAAATAAATAAATAAAATATGAAAATATTTAGATAGGAGGAACTAATATGATAGAGATTCTATAGTCTGATGTCACCTATGTAATTGTCATGCCAATTAACTTGTTCAGTTATATTATTTATAAGTCAAGACTCCGAAAATATCCATTCCCTCTCTCGAGTATCAGTGAAAATATCTTCAACTACAGACTTCGATATCTCTATAAAAATCTAGTAGTTAACAACTCGTTACGCTTTGTGATTCTATATTAACAACTTCAAAGGAACTTATATATTCTCTCGAACTCTATAAAATTCCTAGGTTATATTCTCTAAATCTATTCTAAACCCCTCTCGAGTGATAGATTCTAAACATTCATCATCTTAATTGTGGCCATCAACCAATAAGCATTAAACTCAAAAGAATATAAATAAACTCAATAAAACTCCATAATAAAATTAGCAAACAATACAATGTTCAAGCATCATTAAATCATTCTCCAGAATTAGGAGTTTAGTTCATGACAATAGATAAAAACAATGAAAAAAAAGTCATGAATCTAATGGAAATCATTAGAGTTCTAAGAAAGAAACACGAAGTTAAAATCTGAATTGAATCTCTTCGTCTTCGGACGTCACCGTCTTCGTCTCCTCTTGTCGCTTTTCAATCCTCCTCCTTGGATCTCTCTAAAATTGAGTGTTTTGTGTTTTGAGATGTGTATTAGCCTCCCTTTTTGTGTTGTGGACGAACTAATGTATTTATAATAAAGCCTTGGGGGTCATTGGACACCTAAAAACCCTAAAAATTGAGTTTCTGGTCGCTGCAGGGCGCCGCGGCGCTGGTCTTTGGGCACCGCGGCACTCAAGTCTCAGTATTTTGTATGGCGCAGTATTTTTGAAGGTGCGTCGCGACGCGCAGCAAGAGCGCGTCTCGACGCATGTGTATTTTTCTGGTTTTCCGATTCTGCGTTTTTCGCTCTTCCCTTGTGCTTCCGATGAGTCCGTATGGTCTCAAAACATGTATAAATACCCTAAGATCCATGTATTAATGCTTCCTACAAATAAAACATAAAACAATTACAAATACATTAATGAAACAGAAACTAACAAAATAGTAAGCTAAGAATGCCGGATTCAGTGGGTATAAACCACACTTATCAAACACCCTCAAACTTAAGATTTTGTTTGTCCCGAGCAAAAAATAAAAATAAAAACAAAATTAACTAGGCCACTTTCGTAGGGTTCACAATTGCATTTAGCGTATGCAACAAGCCTTTAAACCCTTAGGTGACCCTAGTGGACGAGTTATAGTCTCGTGAGGGCTTACAGCGACAATACCCACAAACGTCTTTCACACACAATCATGCAAAAAATATAAAATAAATAAAAAGTAATAAAATAAAATAATTCTGATAGTTATGCATATTATTGTCCTCACAGAATGCTTGTTAATGAAATCAGAGAACCTTCAAAGTACATAATTGCGACTCAAATCCAAGTTCTTGAATAAACCATCTAAGTCAGACTCACAGTGAGTGTAAAGTTTATTCACAGCTCGACTCATAAGTAAGCCAACTATATGATTTCGTCTCCAAAATTGAGATCTGATGGGTCAAACCAACCTATATATCTCAAAAGAACTCTATATCTGCATTTCTTTGCTCAATATGGTATGAATTTTTTTCTTTTTCTGCTATTTTTTTTTCATTTTTTTTTCAACACACCTACCCTTTAAGGTAACATTTCTCCTTATGGTGCTCCTAACACTAGCTCATAGGTAGCTTCACGCTTATCGATTATAGGTGGTTTCTTTTTTTTTCATTTTCTTTTCTTTTCATACCAAAAATTATAATACTTGCATATTGAGATAGATATATAAGCAAACAGTCATTTATCGGCAAACAATTTCTTCAACTAGTCACTTTGCCAACTACTTATGTTCTTACTGCTAAAAACCTATTATTAAGTGCTTATGAGTCTAACAATGATCATCTACTTAAGGCATCAGATAAAAATCAATTGGGACTTATCGTTTCTAAGATTTCATCTAAAGCAAACAAATTCATCATTAGACTATGTTTTACTATCAAGGAATAAAAAAAACAATTTTTTTATAGCAAACAAATAGCAGGAATATATGCACACACCCCCAAACTTAAAACTTGCATTGTTCGAAATGAAAGATAAATATAAAGAAACAAAATTAAGGAACAACATTACCGTGCATGGAGTTGATCAGGCTCCCGCTAGTCAGAATTTGGTTGCGCGGGCTTTGTGTCTCGTGCTACCTGCATAAATAACATGCAAACGAATAAATAGCACATAATAAAAATAAAAAATAAAAATAAAATAAAAATAAAGAAAATAATAATAAAACAAATGCAAGGGTTGCCTCCCCGCAAGCGCTAAGTTTAATGTCTTCAGCCAGACGCAACCACCAAGTGGTGGTCATGGTAGCTTCTTCTTTGGTGTCCACTGGCTGTTTTGGCATGAAAAATATAGCATGGCAGGCTGTGGCAATTTATCCAAATACCCATTACTGCTGCTTGGTCATGGAGGAAGTAATCTGTCCAATCTGTGTTTCTAAGAACTTCATTGTTGCCCCGATATTTTCCATGTGTGTCTCAATGTTGTTCAGCCTTGACTCATTCTTTTCAATGTTGGTCAATGTTGTTTCTAAGGAAGATTTCTGCTCAGCTCTTTGATAGTCGAAGCCAGATGAATGTTGCAAGGCATTCTCTGTATTAGCATATGACAGGTTTGGATGATAGCGGTTAGGCACAAGATTGCCTCTATAACTATTGAAGTTCCGATTGTTCACATACTGGACTTACTCAAAGTTTGGGTCTCCTTCCAATAACCGCATATTTGTAGCCGCTGTTGATTTAATTGATGCTTGTGCTCGTGGATTTGTGAGGGTTGCTACTTGAGTAGATATGGTGGAAATCTGAGCTGTTAGTGCCACCAGAGGGTTCACTTCATATATTCCAGCCACTTTGGTCACTGTAGCGCGTTCACTTGGCCATTGGAAATGGTTAATGGTCATTTCGTCTAACAGATTGTAGGCGTCCTCGACTGATTTCTTGAATAGAGCTCCCTCAGCTGCTGCATCAACCACAGACCTATTCGAACCATTCAGCCCATTATAGAACAATTGAATCTGGTCTCAGTCTGCATAATCGTGTTGTGGGCATCTTCGGAGTAAATCCTTAAAGTGCTCAGATGCTTCATATAAAGTCTCAGTCTCCAGCTGCTTAAATATACTAATTTCTACCCTTAGCTGAGCTGATTTAGATGGTGGAAAGAACCTATCAATAAATTTTGTGGCCATATCATGCCATGTCATGATACTCCCCGTCTGTATTGAATGAAGCCAATCCCACGCTTTATCCCGTAGAGAGAATGAGAATAAGCGTAGCCTGATAGCTTCTTTACTCACGCCATTTATCTTTATGGTATTTGCGATCTCCAATAACATCCTTAAGTGCAAGTTGGGATCCTCTACAGCTGAACCCCCAAACTGATTTCTTTGTACCATGTTGATCAATGCAGGTTTTAGCTCAAAATTATTGGCGTTGATTGGTTGATGTGCAATCCCAGAATAAGTATCATCTATGACCGGCTTGAAGTGATCTCTGATTGCCA
Organism: Zanthoxylum bungeanum; assembly: GCA_019454045.1. Lineage (NCBI taxonomy): Eukaryota > Viridiplantae > Streptophyta > Magnoliopsida > Sapindales > Rutaceae > Zanthoxylum > Zanthoxylum bungeanum. The sequence goes on from SKCR01049170.1 coordinate 23,205, forward strand.
CATGACGTGGTTTGATCTCTATGTTTTCAGCCGTCATTGCTTCTTTTTCAATTTTTCTTTCTTTCTTTAGTCTCCTCGTTGTTCTTTCTATTTCAAGATCACACATGAGCGAGTCAAGACTTGGGATCTTCGCATTCACTGAAGCACCAAAATCCAAATATCAATAAATAAAATAAAAACAAAACAAAAATAAAGTATAAACAAAAATAAACTAATAATAAAAATTAAAAAATTAAAAAAAATAAAAATCTAAATTAAAGCTAAGATTACTTGGTAATAGTATTAATGTGAATTAAACAGTAATTCCCGACAACGGCGCCAAAAACTTGTTGTGATATTTTTATCGTACCGCAAGTGTACGGTGTCAAGTTTTAGTATAAATGAGTTTAGAGTGTCGAGCCACATGGATTGTGTTAACTCGCACTAAATACTACAATTGATAATCCTAACTTTATTTAGACGATAATTAATAAAGATTTAAATAAATAAAATAAAATATGAAAATATTTAGATATGAGAAACTAATATGATAGAGATTCTAGAGTATGATTTCACCTAGCTGTCACCTATGTAATTGTCATGCCAATTAATTTGTTTAGTATATTTTTTATAAGTCAAGACTCTGAAAATATCCACTCCCTCTCGCGAGTATCAGTGAAAATATCATCAACTACAGACTTCGATATCTCTATAAAAATCTAATAGTTAACAGCTCGTTACGTTTGGTGATTCTATGTTACGACTTCAAATGAACTAATATATTCTCTCGAACTTTATAAAATTCCTAGGTTATATTCTCTAAATCTATTCAAAGCCCCATCTCTCGAGTGATAGATTCTAAACATTCATCATCTAATTGTGGCCAGCAACCAAGAAGCATTAAACTCAAAAGAATATAAAAAACTCAATAATACTTCATAACAAAATTAGCAAACAATACAAGGTTCAAGCATCGATTAAATCATTTTCCAAAATTAAGGAGTTTAGTTCATGACAATAGATAAAAACAATGAAAACAAAGTCATGAATCTAATGGAAATCATTAGAGTTCTAAGAAAGAAAAAAGAAGAAAAAACCCGAATTGAATCTCTTCATCTTCTGACGTCACCGCCTTCGTCTCCTCTTGTCACTCTTCAATCCTCCTCCTTGGGTCTATCTAAAATTGAGTGTTTTATGTTTTGAGATGTGTATTAGCCTTCTCTTTTGTGTTGTGGATGAACTAATGTAATTATAATAAAGCTTTGGGGTCATTGGACACCTAAAAACCTAAAAATTGAGTTTTTGGTCGCTGCGGGGCACTGCGGCGCAGGTCTTTGGGCGCCGCGGCGCCCAAGTCTCGGTATTTTGTATGGCGTAGCATTTTTGAAGGCGCGTCTCGACACATGTGTATTTTTCTAGTTTTTCGATTCTACGTTTTCTGCTCTTCCCTTGTGCTTCTGATGCGTCTGTATGGTCCCCAAACACGTATAAATGTCTCAAGATCCATGTATTAATGCTTCCTACAAATAAAACATAAAACAAACTACAAATACATTAAATGAAACAGAAACTAACAAAATAGTAAGCTAAGAATGCCGGAATAAGTTGGTATAAACCACACTTATCATGCAGTCTGTAGTAGAAAAATTAATTCCACTTCAATATTTTCCCTTTCTTCCGATTTTTATTTTTATTTTTTGGATAATTGATATGTAAATTGACTTTTTTTTTCCAACACATGACTAGTGTGACCCAGTTGAATAATTCACATAGGAAGATTTAGGAGAAACTTGAATGTACTGTCGTATAAAATCAAGAGAACTAATGTTAATAATTAAAAGTTAATTTTTTTACAATAATGCTAACAAATCAAATGGTGTAAATCACTGCATTTGCCATCCCTAGGGGTTCTAAGAATCCTTTTTTTATTTATATCATTCTCTAGTGGGGAAAAAATCTATTATAAATTATTTTTATTTATTTTATTATCTTTTGAGGAAGCTTTTGTTGTGAAATCACGATCACTCTTGGGAGTGTTTGAGAAAAAACCGAATTCGTATTTATTACTACAAGAATAAATACCAAGTTACAACCAAGAAACTTATCAAAAACTCAACACTCTCTCTATACAAACTCACACACTCACTGGGATTCAAATAAATGAAGAATGTGGCTCATTTTATAGCTGAGCAAACCGCGTGAACAGTGTCACGCGTTTGCCAGCACACACACAGAGCAAGCATGAGTTGGCTCATGCTTTCGGTGGAACCGTGTTTTTCAACAAATCCCCCTCGGTGAAGATTTCCCAAAATCTGAGCCGACCATCAATCATCTGAATCAGATCCTCCAAAGGATCCTCCTTGGCTGCATCTGAATGACTGCCTACGTACCCTAAGTGGATCAAGCCAATCGTAGTTCTCTGTATCTGAAAACAATCATCATCTGACAGCTATCCCGGTTATGTCTCTGCATAACTCTAGCTTGTCTCGGGTGATGCCTTCGTTAACATGTCGGCTGGATTCTCATCTGTATGGATCTTCACTAGTCTCAGCAGTTGTTGATCCATCACCTCGCGTATCCAGTGATAGCGAATATCAATGTGTTTCGTCCGGGAATGATACATTGAGTTCTTGCTCAAGTCCAGAGCACTCTGACTGTCGCAATGTATCTTGATTCTGTCTGTTTGATCCCTAACTCTTGGAGAAACCGCTTTAGCCACAACATTTCTTTTCCTGCCTCAGCTATGGCAATGTACTCAGCTTCTGTTGTGGATAATGCTATACACCTCTGCAATCTTGACTGCCATGACACAGCTCCCCCTGCAAAAGTGTAAATGAATCCTGATGTAGATTTCCTACCATCAAGATCTTCTGCCATATCTGAATCTGTATAGCCTTCCAAGATCGGATCAGCTCCCCCATAACACAGACGAAACTTCGTTGTACCCTTCAGGTACCTGAGAATCCATTTGACTGCTTCCCAGTGTTGTTTTCCAGGATTAGAGAGAAAACGGCTCACTACACCAACTGCGTGTGCAATATCTGGCCTGGTACATACCATTGCATACATTAGGCTTCCAACAGCTGAAGAATATGGTATTGCTGACATTTCCTCTATCTCTTTCTTGGATGAGGGGCACGAACTCTTGCTCAGTTTGAAATGGTGCGCTAGCGGAACGCTGACTGGTTTGGCTTTCTGTATATCGAACCTTCTGATTACCCGTTCAATATACCTCTCCTGTGAAAGCCACAGCTTCTTGTTCTGTCTGTCACGAACAATCTCCATTCCTAAAATCTGTTGAGCTGGTCCCAAGTCTTTCATGTCGAAAGCCTTGGAGAGTTCCTTCTTCAGCTGGCTAATCTTCGCTGCTTCTTGTCCAACAATCAACATGTCATCTACATACAGTAGAAGAGCAACGAAATTTCCATCTGGAAACCTCTGAATGTATACACACTGATCTACTGCAGTTCTTTTGTAGCCTTGACCCACCATAATGAGTCGAACTTCTTGTACCACTACTGCTCGGTGCTTGTTTGAGCCCGTACAAGCTCTTTTTCAGCTTGCAAACAAGGTTTTCTTTACCTGAAACCTCGAATCCTTCTGGCTGCTCCATGTAGATTTCTTCATTCAGATCACCATGAAGAAATGCTGTTTTGACATCCATCTGTTCAAGCTCCAAGTTCAGTCTGGCTACCAATCCTAGGATAACTCGGATTGAAGCCATCTTTACCACCGGTGAAAAAATTCTCATCAAAGTCAATCCCCTTTTTCTGTAGGAATCCTTTGACCACTAGCCGAGCTTTGTGTTTCACCTTTTTCCGCTGCCATCTTTCTTGAGCTTGAATACCCATTTGTTCCTCAGTGCCTTCATTCCATGTGGGAGCTTGACTATCTCATAGTGTTGTTTTTCTGCAGAGATTCCATCTCATCCTGCATTGCGTGCAGCCATTTGTCTTTGTCTTTATGAGATACTGCTTCGTTGAAGGTTTCTGCTCCCCCTCGTCGTCAGTAAGCAGAATGTATTCTGATCCTGAGTATCTGGCTGATGGAATCCGGCCTCTCTCGGATCTTCGTACAGGAGGTTCTGGCTGTCTGTTGTCATCTGGATCTGTGGATGACCCTGAAGCCTCTGATGGAGCAGGCTGCAGCTCCCCCTGCTCAACACCTCCTTCCTCCTTTTGTTCTGCTTCTGGTATGTCTTGCACCCCATCATCATCTGTGGCCACTGGTGTTGGTGCTGGGGTTGTGTCTGGATTTTTATCAACATTATCGGCACTGGTTCTAGAAGGCATCTTGGGCTTTTCAATGTATTCTATTGTCTGGTCTTCAAGAAACACTACATCTCTGCTTCTGATGACCTTCCTTTCCTTCGGGTCCCATAACCTGTATCCAAATTCTTCGTCTCCATAGCCTATTAAGATGCATGGAGTAGTCCTTGCATCGAGCTTCTGCCTGAGCTCCTTGGATACATGTGCAAATGCTAAACATTCGAATATTCTGAGGTGAGAATATGAAGGATTCTTACCAGACCACACTTTCTCTGGAATCTCGAAGTTCAACGGTACAGATGGTGATCTGTTGATCAGGTAGCAGGCGGCACGAACAGCTTCTCCCCAGAATGGCTTTGGCAGCTTAGCCATACTGATCATGCTTCTGACTTTCTCCATAATGGTGCGGTTCATCCTTTCAGCGACACCATTGTGTTGTGGGGTGCGTGGAACAGTCCTCTCATGTCGAATGCCGTGACTTCCGCAGTAGGCATCGAACTCCCTGGAAATGTATTCGCCTCCATTGTCTGTACGAAGGCACTTCAGTTTCTTCCCTGTTTCACGCTCGACCATGGCATGGAACAGTTTGAAATAATCCAGGACCTGATCCTTTGATTTCAGAAAATACACCCATACTTTCCGAGAAGCATCATCAATAAAAGTCAGAAAAAATTTGTTACCGCCTAGTGAGTTTACCTCCAAGGGACCACATAGATCAGAGTACACCAGACTGAGTAACTCTGATTTCTTTGTAGATGAGAAATTAAAAGAGACTCTGTGTTGCTTACCGAATAGACAGTGGTTGCAAGGATCCAAATTAGCATTTTTGGAGACGGTGATTAGATCATTCTTTGTCAAGGTAGACAACCCCATTTCACTCATGTGACCGAGTCTCTGGTGCCACAGATTCTGAGAAGCCTCTCGTTCAGCTACATTTAGGCTTTCTGCACAAATCTTCACATGAGTCTTGTACAAGGTTCCACAGATGTGTCCTCGGGCGATGACCATGGCACCTTTTATCATCCTCCAAGTGCCGTTGCTGAAGTGGCTAGCATAGCCCTGTTTGTCAAGGGCTACCCCCGAGAGTAAGTTGAGCCGAAGTTCTGGAACATGTCTGACTTCATTCAGGGTTATTGTATACCCTGCATTTATCCGCAACTGTATTTCACCAATTCCTTCTATCTTAGAAGAACTGGTATTCCCCATCTTCACTGCTCCAAAATCTCCTGCTTTGTATGTTGTGAAGAAATCTCTGTGAGGAGTGACGTGGTAGGACGCTGCAGTATCTACCACCCACTCAACATCCTGAGTTGCGGTGTGAAGGCATGCTTCTTCCTGACCGGAGCATATAGCTACATCCACCGTAGTAACTACTAGTGTCTCCGCATCATTCTTCTTCGGCTGGTTATTGCCTTGTCCCTGCTCCCGTTGCAGTTTCCGGCAATTCTTATTCAAGTGGCCTTCAATGCCACAGTGGAAGCACTTGTATGTCTTTTTCCCATCCTTGGACCTGCCCATGCTTTTGCTTCTGCCTCTTCTCCCACCTTGATGTTTCTCCTGTTGTCTTCCTCGCTGCTCCGAGACAAGAGCTTCTGTTTGATCTGAGCCCACGTCTTTTCTTCTGGCTTCTTCATTTGACAAGGCATCATTTACCATAGGCATGGTAAGTTTGCCTCCTGGAGCTGAGTTGCTGAGAGTAACCACCAGAGTCTCCCAGCTATCAGGAAGAGAACTGAGTAGCAAGAGGGCTTGAACTTCGTCTGCCAGTTGCATGTCTACTGCAGACAACTGATTCACCAGGCTCTGGAACTCGTTGGTGTGTTCTGCAACGGAAGTTCCACTCCGTAGCTTCAAATTCACCAATCGCCTCATTATTAAGGCCTTATTCCGAGCTGTTTTGGCCTGGAACATGTCTTCCAATTTCCTCCACATTTCATAAGCATCTGTGTCATGTGCTACGTGGTGAAAGACATTGTGACCGATCCACTGCCTAATCTGACCCAAAGTTCTGTTGTTGAGTTTATTCCAGTCATACTCATTAACAGACTTCGGTTTCACTCCCTTCAACTCGATGACATCAAACAGATCTTTACAATGCAAAAAATCTATCATCCTAGGTCTCCAAAGGGAGTAATTAGTGGCAGCCAGTTTAATCATTGCACCAGAATGAGAATCATTCATCTCCATTTTAAGTTTTAAAGTTTAAAATGAGAATGCACTAAAATCGGGTCTGAATTTCACAAATTGGAGGTCACTGTTGCGTCCGGAACGGTCGAAAATGGTGGAATAGACACTCCTTTGGTCTAAATCCGACACAGGGGCTGATTTGTAAATTCCTAAAAGTTCTGGGGCAAAACTATAAATTTCAAAACTTCAGGGGGCTAAATGAAATTTACCAGGCTACTGACGTGGCGCTGACGTGGCAGTGTTGATGTGGCAAGGTGGGACCGGTTTGCTGACGTGGCGGACACGTGGCGGATGACGTGGTGCTGACGTGGCGGATGACGTGGTGCTGACGTGGCCGATGACGTGTCTGCTGACTGGGCGGTGACGTGGCGCTGACTGTGCGCTGACTGGGCGTGACATGGCGCTGACTGGGGCGCTGACGTGGCGGCCACGTGTGTCGTCTTCAACCTTCGTCTGGCGCGTGTGGCGCGTGTCGCGACTGGCGGCGCGTGGAGGAGATCTCTCGCCTGGCGCGTGCGGAGGCTGTGAACGTCGGTTCGGTCTCCGGTAAATACCACCATGCTCGTCTCGACGTGAACTAGCTGATGGTACCCTCAAAATGAAATTTTGACAACTTTTCCGGAACTCGAATTTTCCGAACCAAACTCCGTTCTTCGGTTTTTCGATCCCAATGAAGAACCAAAGCTCTGATACCACTTGTTGTGAAATCACGATCACTCTTGGGAGTGTTTGAGAAAAAACCGAATTCGTATTTATTACTACAAGAATAAATACCAAGTTTACAACCAAGAAACTTATCAAAAAACTCAACACTCTCTCTATACAAACTCACACACTCACTGGGATTCAAATAAATGAAGAATGTGGCTCATTTTATAGCTGAGCAAACCGCGTGAACAGTGTCACGCGGTTTGCCAGCACACACACAGAGCAAGCATGAGTTGGCTCATGCTTTCGGTGGAACCGTGTTTTTCAACAGCTTTTACATGTTAAGAATAATTTTATCAATATTGTCCTTAATGGACGTGGTTTGGTTGTGTAGGATTCATAATTTAACTTTTATATTATGGGTTCGAATTGTGTTTCTTATAAGTGTCTAGGATAGCTGAAAGTTTTACCTATTTTATTTAAGCCCGTAATGAGTGGTTTGGCGGCGGGATTTTCAACGATTGCCAAAAAAATTATTATTATTTTGTTACCACGTTAATATTGGAAGATCAGCTCACCAACTGATCTTTGATTTTTTATTATCAATAAATGGTAAGGTGACAACCAATTAAACGGTTCAATATAATTATCCTAGCGAAGATGACATTCGACTATTAATGTTTCAAATTTTTTTGATACATTAATGAAATCTAAACTACTAGAGATGGCAAATCCAGTGACCCAGACGCAGTTTGACTATTTGACTTGTTACAATTATTTTAAAAAATAAATTGATTTTTAATTATTAACATTATTTCTCTTAATTTAGAAGATATTACATTCAACTTTCAAAAATATAAATTTAAATAGGAAGATTTTAAAGAATTTATGTTTTTAGATTCGGTCTAGATATATCTGAATTCGAATTCGGTATATCTATATTTGGATCCGATAATTCTCTGGATCTATATATAGACTTGGATCCACTAAAATACACCCGAATTTATATTTTACCATCCCTTTATAATGAGAAACACTTGTGTGTGATTGATGTATGAATGATGTGATACGTCCGTCGACTATATTTTGACATATATATTAAATTTGAAATTAACTATACTAATAACAATTAAGATAGAATATTATAGATTAACACATATCATATATATTTATTAGCAGGGTGCATTAAGTCTTTAATACCCTGAAAACCATGATATGGCCATCATTATTGCTCTTTTCATACATGACATGTAAATATGTAGCCCTGACCGCGATTCGGTTTCCGAACCGAACTGTCAGTTCTGATTCTTATCGAAGGAAGAAAAGAAACCGAATTTGGTTTGAAATTGGTTCAGGAATCGAAATCTATTGAGGACCAGATTCGGGGAACCAATTCTTGTTTCTAAGTCTAAGGATTTGACAAAATTTTGGATTTGATAAATTTATTTTATTGTATACATAATACAAGATTACTGTTAGGGTTGGTGCTCTGAGCGCTAATTTTATTGTGTATTTCCTTGTAAATACTAATGTAACATTTTATTATGAATAAAATAAACAGTTTCTTTTATATAACATCCTTTTATATATGGTAAAGACGTAACAGACCTTAGAATGATTAGTTATGACATTGTTGCAATAGCGTCGCAATTGACATTGAGTTGTATAATGACGTTGTCATTTTTAGACAGTTCCTGGTAAATGTTTACAATACTTGGTCAGTAAAGTAAACCCGTTGAGACTGGTACATGTCGTATATTGGAATCTTGGATTCCGATGGTTTCTCAATGGACCATGAGTCTTGGAGACTCGTATAGACGTGTAGGTGTTTATAGCGGATAAACACTGAATGACTCACCGAAGATTCTTAATGGATGGTACACCAACGTCAATAAGAATCTTCTCGGGTTGAGTGAGCATAGTGATTCTTTGACTTGAGATACCACATTAGATATATGAGTTATCCTCCACACTTAGATGACAGACACGTCACTGATCTATTTAGATCAGACCTCTGCCTGTTCGTTGGATGTGGATTGATGCTCAGGATATCATGTGTGTATCAAGAAATGATCTAATAGTTCTGTGTACAGAGCATAGGTATTCAATATGGAATTAGCAATCTATTAAATCCAGCCAGACATCTGACTGAATATGCTTTGAAAATCCTAAATCTAGCCAGACATGACACAACTGTCAGCGAAGGAGCAGGTTGTCAGTTACTGAAGTTAAGGGATCTAATTGTCTCCAGTTTGACATATAATTCAAACTGTATAGCGTATGGATATCTATCGAGCTGTCAGTACACGTGCAAAATTAAATTAGTTAGAATCACGAGCTTAATTACGTCCTGTCGGAGATACATCCCAAATCCTAAATCCGGCCGTACATAGTTCGAGTTTTGTCTGATGTTCACTGCATTACACTTCCTTTCACCTCTTCCACTGCATTCCATCTTATTCCATCAATCCAAATAATGAATTTTTAATATTTTAAATTACATTACATTCCATTTTATCCCCTTCCATCAATCCAAACATAGCATTAGATTATGAAAGCTAATGTTTGGGTTTGTAAAAGATTTTTTCATTTTTTGGTAATCATTATGGTAAAAGATATCATCACATAATATTCGACCAATTTAATAGAAGAGATCTAAAAAAATCATAGACCATATCTATATCATATTTGCTTTACACCATAAGATTTTTCCATATCAAAAATCTCTTTTTTAGAACAAAAAAGATTTTGTATTTGAGTTTCCAATGTGATGATGAAATGATTAAAAAAAAATTTACATCTCGTCTCCAGTTTACAGCTTTAGTAATGGAAAATAGGTTTTGGGTTTGCTTTTGAGTTTGTCGTGCAACGAGATCTCATTGTTATATAATTTCATACTTTTCTGACATTAGTTTATGAGGAATACTCCTCACTCCCCTCTGACAACAGCACCACTATTGTCCCCTTGGATATTTCCGATTTTGCCCCTTTAATTTTAACATATATACTTATTTTATTTTATTAATTAATTTTTTTATTTTATAATTTTTTTTTTTAAATTTAATTTTTTTGCTATATATATATATATATATATATATATATATATATATTTGTTTAATAAATATTACAAATTTCATTTTTATTGTTATTTATTTTGTGTTCATTTATTCATTTAATTTTTGTGATTCTTTTTTAATTTATTTAACACTACTTATGTATTATAAAAATATTTGTATGTATTAAATCAAAATATATATTTAAAAAATAGTACAAATAACAATATAAAAAGTTACACTTAAAAATATAAAAACATAAATTCTAATTCATGTTGCTTCCAAGTCTCATCTTGGTGCACTTAGTGATATACTCAATACTTCGTGCCAATTCTAATTATTTAAAATTAATTTTATTTGTTAAAATTATATTTTTTTTATACATAAGTAGTATTAATTAAATTAAAAATGAATCAGAAAATTAAATGAATAAATACGCAATTTGTAATATTTATTAACAAAAATCAAAAAATATAATTAATAAATTGACAAAAGGAGTTATAATTAGTATATAATTATTTTTAAATTAATATATATAAATATAAAATTTTTGCCATATATAATAATTGGAGGAGTGATAAATTACAAAGGGAGAGACATTGTGGTAAAATTACATGGAGACAAAAGGGGGGGAGTGGTGGGGGGATCAACATAATTATTCAGAACTTCGGAGCTTACAATGGAGCAGATAAAGATAACAGTGAGAGTACTAAAGCCTAAAATCATAGCAGAAATGAACACTCAACTGACGAAACAATACATGAAAGAGGAAATTACTGAAGCTTTATTTCAAAGGAAAGTATTGACATGACCAGATGAGCTGCCTGCTGCCAGCTCTCATCTGTATTTTTTCAAAATGAACACTCAACTGACGAAGCAATACAAGAAGAGGAAATTACTGAAGCTTTATTTCATAGGAAAGTACCGACCTGACCAGATGAGCTGCCAGCTGCCAGCTCCCAGCTGTATTTTTTCAAAATGAACACTCAACTGACGAAGCAATACACGGAAGAGGAAATTACTGAAGCTTTATTTCAGATGAAAATATTGACATGACCAGATGAGCTGCCAGCTCCCAGCTGCATTTTTTCAAAAACATTGGAGCACAGTTAAAGAAGGAGTAATGACAACTTACTTGCACATCCTAAATGAATGAGGTAATATTGGTCATTTGAATCATATTATTTGTTGCAGAAGCCAAAAATAATTAATATTATCGTACTATTTTTTTATTACTAAATTCAAGTCCCAACAACTCAATCACTTAATTTACTTTACTGAGATGTGATCTTCCCACCCCCACGGACAATTCTCCCTTGTCTCCTCCTAATTTCTGCAAATATCATCTCCCTTTGTCAAAAATTTCATTATCCAATAAACCAAATAAATCCCAATTTTATATATATATATATATATATTATATATATATATATATATATGAAAATAACATATATACTTATTTTATTTTATTAATTAATTTTTTTTTTTTTATTTTTTTAAATTTATATTATTTGCTCTATTATATAATATATATATATATATATATCGTTTTTTATTTGTTTAATAAATATTAGAAATTTCATATTTATTAATTAAATTAACTTTTAATAAATATATTAGATTTATTAAACAAATACACTATCAAAAAATTTATTTTATAAATTAATTTTATTTGGTAAAATTATATTTTTTTTTTTTTTATACATAAGTTGTATTAATTAAATAAAAAGATTTTTTTAAAAACAATAAATGAATAAATACGAATTTTATAATATTTATTAACAAAAATCCAAAAATTATAAAATAAAAAATATATAATTAATAAAATGGCAAAAGAAGAATATATATATATATATATATATATATAATTATTGGCAAAGTGACTTATAATAATTGGGGAAGTAATTTTTGATAAAGAGAGGGATATTTTCGGATTTTCTCATGGGGACAGGGGGGGAGAGGGGGGAGGGGGAGAGTAATTTACTTTATTAAACTAAGAGATGTGATCTTCCCACCCCCACGGACAATTCCCCTCCCATTGTCTCCCCTTAATTTCCGCAAAATCCCCTCTCTTGTCAAAAATTACATTCTCCAATAAACCAAATATATCTCAATTATATATATATATATATATATAATATATATATATAATAATTAAAAAAAACATAATACTTATTTTATTTTATTAATTAATTTTTTTATTTTATAATTTTATAATTTTATATTTTTTAAATTATATTTTTTTGCTATTTATATATATATATATATATATATATATATATATATATAATATTTGTTTAATAAATATACAAATTTCATTTTTATTGTTATTTATTTTGTGTTCATTTATTCATTTAATTTTTTGTATTCTTTTTTAATTTATTTAACACTACTTATGTATTATAAAATATTGTATGTATTAATCAATATATATATATATATTTAAAAATAGTACAAATAACAATATAAAAAGTTACACTTAAAAATATAAAAACATAAATTCTAATTCATGTTGCCTCCAAAGTCTCCTTTTGGCGACTTAGTGATATACTCAATACTTCGTACCAATTCTAATTATTTTATAAATTAATTTTATTTGGTAAAATATTATATTTTTTTTATACATAAGTAGTATTAATTAAATTAAAAATGAATCAGAAAATTAAAAAAATAAATACGCAATTTGTAATATTATTAACAAAAATCAAAAAATTATAAAATAAAAAAATATAATTAATAAATTGACAAAAGGAGTTATAATTAGTATATAATTATTTTTAAATTAATATGTATAAATATAAAATTTTTGCCATATATAATAATGGAGGAGTGATAAATTACAAATGGAGAAGCATTGTGGTAAAATTACATGGAGACAAAAGACGAGGAGTGGTGGGGGGATCAACATAATTATTCAGAACTTCGGAGCTTACAGTGGAGCAGATAAAGATAACAGTGAGAGTACTAAAGCCTAAAATCATAGCAGAAATGAACACTCAACTGACGAAACAAAACATGAAAGAGGAAATTACTGAAGCTTTATTTCAAAGGAAAGTATTGACCTGACCAGATGAGCTGCCAGCTGCCAGCTCTCATCTGTATTTTTTCAAAATGAACACTCAACTGACGAAGCAATACACAGAAGAGGAAATTACTGAAGCTTTATTTCAGAGGAAAGTACTGACCTGACCAAATGAGCTGCCAGCTGCCAGCTCCCAGCTGTATTTTTTCAAAATGAACACTCAACTGACGAAGCAATACACGGAAGAGGAAATTACTGAAGCTTTATTTCAGAGGAAAATATTGACATGACCAGATGAGCTGCCAGCTCCCAGCTGCATTTTTTCAAAAACACTGGAGCACAGTTAAAGATGGAGTAATGACAACTTACTTGCACATCCTAAATGAAGGAGGTAATATTGGTCATTTGAATCATATTATTTGTTGCAGAAGCCAAAAATAATTAATATTATCGTACTATTTTTTTATTACTAAATTCAAGTCCCAACAACTCAATCACTTAATTTACTTTACTGAGATGTGATCTTCCCACCCCCACGGACAATTCTCCTCCCCGTCTCCTCCTAATTTATGCAAATATCATCTCCCTTTGTCAAAAATTTCATTATCCAATAAACCAAATAAATCCCAATTTTATATATATATATGAAAATAACATATATACTTATTTTATTTTATTAATTAATTTTTATTTTTTTAAATTTATATTATTTGCTATATATATATATATATTCTTTTTTATTTGTTTAATAAATATTACAAATTTCATATTTATTAATTAAATTAACTTTTAATAAATATATTAGATTTATTAAACAAATAGACTATCAAAAAATTTATTTTATAAATTAATTTTATTTGGTTAAATTATATTTTTTTTATACATAAGTTGTTAATTTAATTAAAAATGATTTTTTTTTAAAAAATAAATGAATAAATACGAATTTTATAATATTTATTAACAAAAATCCAAAAATTATAAAATAAAAAATATATAATTAATAAAATGGCAAAAGAAGAATATATATATATATATATATTATATATATATAATTATTGGCAAAGTGACTTATAATAATTGGGGAAGTAATTTTTGATAAAGAGGGGGATATTTTCGGATTTTCTCAGGGACAAGGACAGAGGGGGAGGGGGAGGGGGAGAGTAATTTACTTTGTTAAATTAAGAGATGTGATCTTCCCACCCCCACGGACAAAGGAATCTATAATCCCTTTGAATTCGTTAACAAAGAATCACAGAGCGTAATGAATTGTTAATTACTAGATTTTTATAGGGATATCAAAATATGTAATTGATAATATATTCACTCGGCACTCGGGAGAGGGAGTTAGAATAACTTAGGGTTCTTGGCTTATAAAAATGCAACTGAATAAGAATTGATTGGTATAACAAATATATAGGGGATAGTTAGGTGAAGTCAGACTCTAGAATCTCTCTTATTTTGACACTGTTGTCGGAGATTGTTAATCTAATTCATATTAATACTATTACCAAGTAACTTTAACTTTAATTTAGATTTTTTTATTTTTATTTTTATTTTGTATTTTTTTTGTGAAATGAACATCGCAAAATAAGAGATGGCGGCTGAAAATATATAGAACAACCCGACAAGTGGCAATCCAATATAACTTCAAATCGGTTGTAATGATCATGTAGAGTCAAGTTCAACACCTGGCCTTCAACTAGTCCAAACGACATTGAAGAATCCATTGGTCCTTTGACCCGTAGTATGGGGATGATTCTGACCTTCACCTGGTTCAGTCGACTGTGAACATTCCCCATGGCTCCTGTAGAGTCAAGTTCAAGACCTGGACTTCATCTGGTCCAGACGATATTGAAGAATCCCATGGTCATTTGACCCGTAGTATGAGGATGATCCTGACCTTCATTTGGTTCAGTCGACTGGGAACATTCCCCATGGCTCATGTAGAGTCAAGTTCAAGACCTGGCCTTCATCTAGTCCATATGACATTGATGAATCCCCTAGTCCTTTGACCCGTAATATAGGGATGATCATGACCTTCATCAGGTTCAGTCGACCGGGAACATTCTACATGGCTCATATTGAGTCAAGTTAAAGACCTGGCCTTCATCTGGTCCAGACGACATTGAAGAATCCCATGGTTTTTAACCCGTAGTATGGGGATGATCCTGACCTTCATCTGGTTCAGTCGACTAGGAACATTCCATATGGCTCATATTGAGTCAAGTTCCAGACCTGACCTTCATCTGGTCCAGACGACATTAAAGAATCTCCTGGTCCTTTGACCTGTAGTACGTGGATGATTTTGACTTTCATCTGGTTCAGTCGACTGGGAACATTCCTCATGGCTCATGTAGAGTCAAGTTCAAGACTTGGCCTTCATCTCGTCCAGATAACATTGAAGAATCCTCTGGTCCTTTTACCCGTAGTATGAGGATGATCATGACCTTTATCTGATTCAGTTGACTTGGAAGATTCCACATGGCTCATGTAGAGTCAAGTTCAAGACCTGGTATTCATCTGGTCCAGATGACATTGAATAATCCCCTGGTCATTTGACCCGTAGTATGGGGATGATCCTGACTTTCATCTGGTGCAGTCGACTGAGAACAGTCTCCATGGCTCATGTGGAGTCAAGTTCAAGACCTGGTCTTCATCTGGTCCAGACAAAATTGAAGAATCCTCTGGCCATTTAACCCGTAGTATGGGGATAATCCTGACCTTCATCTGGTTCAGTCGACTGTGAACATTCTTCATGACTTATGTAGAGTCAAGTTCAAGACCTGACCTTCATCTGGTCCAGATGACATTGAAGAGTCCCCTGGTCCTTTGACCCATAGTATGGGGATGATCCTGACATTCATCTGGTTCAATGGACTGGGAACATTCTCCATGGCTCATGTAGAGTCAATTTCAAGACCTGGACTTCATCTGGTCTAGATGACATTGAAGAATCCTCTGGTCCTTTGACCCGTAGTGTAAGGATGATCCTGACCTTCATCTGGTCCAGTCGACTGAGAACATTCCCCATGGCTAATGTAGAGCCAACTTCAAGACCTAGCCTTCATCTCGTCCAGACGACATTGAAGACTCACATGGTCCTTTGAACCGTAGTATAGGGATGATCATGACCTTCATCTGGTCCAAACGACATTGAGGAATCCCCTGGTCCTTTGACCCGTAGTATGGGGATAATCATGACCTTCATTTGGTTCAGTCGACATGGGACATTCCCAATAGCTCAAGTCGAGCCAAGTTCAAGACATGGACCTTCAGCTGGTCCAAACAACGGGATCATTCCCTATGGCTCATGTCGAT
>SKCR01049171.1:0-36775 GCA_019454045.1 Zanthoxylum bungeanum
CATGGAAATATTTCAGGAGCTATCTGAAACATAAGAAGAAGCAGATGAGTCTTGAAGACCTTGGAGTTTGATTAAGGATTGAAGAGGACAATCAGAAGTCTGAGAAGGCTAGCTACAATACTATGGAGTTTAAGGCCAACATCATTGAGGATGTGAAGGGTAACAAGAAGAGAAATAATAGTAGAGCTGATTCTTCCCAAGCAAATAAAAAGTTCAATGGGAAGTGCTACGTTTGTGGAAAAGGCGTTCATATGGAAAAAGACTGCAGAAACAAGAAGTCTCAGGATAAGGGCAAGAAAAAGAAAAATGAGGTCCACGTCACTGAAGAATGAGCAATTAACTGATGAGATTTTAGATATGACCTCTTAGCAGTTGTAACTGAAGCCAACTTGGTTGGAAACCCAAAAGAGTGGTGGATAGACACTGGGGCTCCTCGCCATATCTATGTAGATAGCAAGATATTTTCCTCATATCAGAAGGTTGATGGTGGTGATCATCTAACTATAGGAAACTCGTCAACCTCCAGAGTGGTTGGACAAGGCACAATGGTTCTGAAGATGACATCCATGAATGAGCTTACATTGAATAATATTTTGCATGTTCCTGATATTCGGAAGAACTTGGTTTCAGACTCTCTCATTAGCAAGAATGGCTTTAAGCTTGTATTTATTTCTGACAAGTTTGTACTGTTTAAAAAGATGTTTATGTAGGAAAATGATACCTCACTGATGGTCTTTTCAAGTTCAATATAATGACTCTCATTCGACACAGTACTAATAATAAAACTACATCTTTCGCTTATATTATTGAGTCGTAAAATATTTGGCACGGTAGGTTAGAGCGTGTTAATTATGATGCAATGCGTAAATTAATTAACATGGACCTTATACCTAAATTTACAATTGATAACCAACATAAATGTGAAGCATGTGTTAAATCTAAAATGAATAGAACATCATTTCATTCTATAGAACAAAGTTTTGACTAGAACCTATACACACCTATGTGTGTGATATGAATGTTGTACAAACAAGAGGCGGTAAAATATACTTTGTCACTTTTATCGATGATAGCACAAGATTCTGTTATGTGTATTTACTGAGGAGCAAAGATGGAGCTATTGAGAGCTTTATATACTATAAGAACGAAGTTAAAAATCAACTTGGCAAGAAAGTCAAAAGAATTAAGAGTGATAAGAGAGGTGAATATGTGTCACCATTCGGTGAATATTGTTCCAATCATGAAATTATTCACGAAACTACTGCTCCTTATTCGCCATAACAAAAAGAGATTGCGGAACGCAAAAACCAAACGTTGAAGGAATGATGAATGCCATGTTGATAAGCTCTGGTTTACCCCAGAACTTGTGAGAGGGAGCCTTATTTTTCACAAACTACGTTATGAACAAGTACTTCACAGAAGATTGGATAAGACATCATATGAATGTGGAAAGGTCACATACCTTCCTACAAATATCTGAAAGTGTGGGGGGTGTCTCGCCAAAGTAATGGTTCCTAAACCTAAGAAAGTTAGAATAGGACCGAAAAATGTTGATTGTATATTCATTGGATATGCTCACAATAGTAGTGCGTATCGATTCTTGGTACATAAGTTTGAAATTACTGACATCAATCCAAATATGATAATTGAGTCAAAGAATGCGACATTCTTTGAAGAGACTTTACCTTGTAAGGAAAAAAAAATACCAAAGTCTCTCAAAAGACCTATTGGAAGTGATCAAATTGATCGAGAATCAGATCAACATAAAAATGTTGAAGAAAATGAACCTAGACGTAGTAAAAGAGCTAGAACGTCTAAGTCATTTGGACCTTATTTTCTGACATACCTATTAGAAAATGAGCCTCAAAGTTATAAATAAGCAATGTCTTCTTCAGAGGCACCTTTGTGGAAAGAGGCTATCAATAGTGAGATTGATTCTATCCTTCAAAATCATACTTGGGAGTTGGTTGATCTTCCTCCAGGTTGTAAGCCGCTGGGATAAAAATGGATTTTCAAACATAAGATACAGTCAGATGGATCAATAAATGAGTACAAGGCAAGACTTGTCATAAAAAATCATAGAGAAAAAAGCCTTGGTTACTTTAATACCTATTCACCAGTGACTCGTATCACATCAATAAGAATGTTTATAGTCATAACAACTATATTTGTTCTTGAAATACATCAAATAGATGTGAAGATAATATTCTTAAATGGTGAATTGAATGAAGAAATTTACATGGAACAACCATAAGGTTTCAATATTCCTGGATAAGAACAGAAGGTGTGCAAACTTGTAAAATCCTTATACGGATTAAAACAAGCACATAAACAATGACATGAAAAGTTGTCAAGTGGGTTCATAATCAATGTGTGAGATGAGTGTGTATACATTAAATCAACTCAAAAAGGATATGTCATTGTGTGTCTCTACGTAGATGATATACTGATAATTGGTAGTAATCATGAGATGATTCAGTCTACCAAAAAAGTATTGACCAACAAATTTGATAAGAAAGATTTATGAGTAGATGATATGATCTTAGGAATTAAGAATTCCATAACATCAGAGGGATATATATTATCTCAGACTATTTATGTTGAGAAGATACTTGAAAAATATAATAAAGGAGATCTAAATGTGGCTAGAACTCTTGTGGACCTAACTCTTCATTTATCTAAAAATACTAGCTCAAGCGTATCGCAATTACAGTATTCGAGAATCATCGGAAATATGATGTATCACAAATTGCACACGACCTGAAATCATTCAAGCTGTAAACAGACTTAGCAGATATACGAGTAATCCAGGACGTAACCACTGGAAAGCCATAGTAAGAGTTTTGAGGTATCTGAGAGAAACTTCAAAATATGGTCTGCATTATATGAGATATCCTGCTGTTCTAGTGGGATACATCGATGCTAACTAGAGATTCCAAATCTACGAGTGGATTTATTTTCACACTTGGTGGTACATCCGTGTCATGGAAATCCTCGAGGCAAACGTGTATTGCCTGATTTACTATGGAATCAGAGTTCATAGCATTAGATAAAACATTGGAAGAAGCATAATGGCCTCGAAATTTCCTAGAGGATATTCCAAATTGGCCAAAATTTGTGCCAGCGATAAGCATACATTATGATAGTCAATCGGCTATTGGGAGAGCCCAAAATACAATGTATAATAGTAAGTCTCGCCACATACTTCACATACATAATACCATATAACAACTGCTCTCAAGTGGCATTATTTCAATAGATTATGTCAAATCGAAGAAAAACCTAGCGGATCCAATTACTAAAGGTTTACTTAGAGAGCAAGTTGAGAAGTCATCGACGAAATTGGCTTGAAACCTTAGGAGGGTTACACCATAAACCAAAGAGTGCCTACAAATGCACCCTTCAATGCCTATAAAAAAAGACTATTGGGTTCTTTTTCTTCCATCCAAAAAAATTCCATAATTCATTCATTTTTAGTGAGTCTAAAATAAGATAGAGTTTCCACCATAGTTCCTAGTTCGTGTTCTTGATTCAAGGAGTGCCTATAAATCAAGAAGTTACCAAAAATCTTGGGAGAATATTAGCCACAAGTTCTATAGTGCACCAAGGCGGGGCTAATAAGTTCTTAAGGATAGAAAATTACTCGACTTGGTATTCTTTTCTTCTTCATCCACAAATTAATTTCACGTTTGTCTAAGACATTCTATCTATATAGTGCATGCATGATAATTGTTGTTGATTATTGTTCTTTTATGAATTATGCATGTTTAACTAATAACCACACACCCCTCTAACAGTTTCCAACGATTTAAAATATATATCGTTGACGTCTGATTTTCGTTCCAGGAGTAATTCAGGAAAAATCACTCCTCGAACAAATCTCATTCAACTGTGAATTTGTTTGGTTTGGGGAGTAAATACAAACTTAGCAAAAGATAGAAAACACACAAACAAAATAGAGGGTTTAACATGGTTCAGCGGGATGGTCCCAACCTACGTCCACGGGCACAAATAGAAGAAAGACTTTTATTCTCACATCGGGTCGGACCGACCTATCTCTAACTCTAGCTCGGCCGACTGACCTCTTACTAGCTCTCGCTTATACTTAAGCTTTTTCCCTCTCTATTACAAGTGAAGAAATAAATTAGCCAACCAAAAGAACTCTTTACAATGAATTCTCAACCTCTTTATATAATAGGACAAATTCTACTGTTACAACTGCTTATGACGTCAGCCACATGAAATGCCCATTACTCGGACGTTACGGCCATTCATGACGTATGTGACGTTTCCTTGTCGTTATTGCCCATTATTCGTATATTATGTTGGGGTTTTGGGTGGCAATTCGAGTAAACGCAGCGGAACGCGGAAAATCAAAACTTTTCGATTTCAATAATTTTTCTTGAGTTACTCAATACTTAAAAACTGAAATTTTTACCCAAAAATCAGATTTTTCAGTATTTCCCGTTTAGCCCCAAAACTTTGTATTTTTGTCATTTTAGTTCTAAACTGTCAAATACAATTCTAATTGATTCCAAATCAAAACTAAAATGATTTATACATGTCTAATACATGAAAATAAAATTTGCAACTCAAAGAAACTGATTTTCCAGAAATTACGGAATGGTCCCCATATTTTCAAGAATTTATAATTTGGTTCTTTTGGTTCAAAACACGTCAAGATCAAATCCAAAAATCTCCCAAATTTAATATACATCATATATACATCAAATTACATCACATATATGAAAAGTCCCAAATTTCGAGTGGGTTATGAACCCTAATTTTACAATTTCATCAAATTGATAAATTAACACTAAATTAACCAAATACAATACTTTAATTCAATTCCCACAACATCAAACAAGTCTCACCATCGTGAAAAAAACTCAAGAACAATTCTTGGTCATTTATGAGTGGCTAAGTAACTTTAGAATTTCTAGATTTTCGAATTTCATATTCACTTGCCATGTTTATGTATTTTAGTGCATGTTCTATTTCCACGATTCATGCAAATGTTAGGTTTGATCCAAGCCACTATAGGTTTGGGATGGTTTTGCCATGGGTTTGGGTGGTTAGGTATGACCATGCAATATGTAGTTTAATTATGTTTCTATTTTCCTTACAAGTCATGTTATGCATTTCAGGTCATGTCATCAGGTTTTAGGTTATGTATAGTTTACATTTTCAGGTCATGTCACATCATGATTCTCTATTAGGCTAGTCATATAGTTTCCAATCATGCATGTTTAGCTTAGTATACATGTTCAATTCAAGTATCCAGGTTCAGTTGATGTAGCTTCAGGACAAGGTATTTAGGTTTTGATCAAGATAACATGTTATTAGGGAACAGATCATGACATCATTCCATGCCACGTTAGAAATCATGTCACATAATTCATGACAGCTTCAGATCATGCTCACGTGTTCCCAAGTCATGTTCAGGTTAGCAGTTCATATTATCACTTCTAGTGGTCATGTTAATGTCCAGTCACGTCAAAACAATCGTAATTCTCAAGTCATGTTTTAGTTACCAGTAAACATGTTATGTCAGATGCCAGTCATATTTTAGTTTCAGTTTTCATACCCAGCTCTCAGTATTCGGTCAACTTATTGTCTTCCAACTCATGTCATTTTTTGCAGATTTAACTCTCAAAATCCTTCACGTTTCTTGCTTTGTAGCTTTGCTTTTCAGTTTATTTGTGCCTTACATTTCAGATTTTACCTTTTTGTACTACAATATTCACTCATCAGGTCTTTCAAAAGAATTGACCCGCCCACTCTCTAGTTGTGATTATAGGTTATAGGTTCATGCATGTGCAGGATAAGCATTGGAGGAGATGGAACCCGACGGCAGTCATTAAACACCACAGTCGTCAGAGTCAAAGTTGGGCCTAATAGTTAGGTTTATGTTTAGTCAAGCCATGAGGCCATGGATTTATGCATGTATGTATGTATTTCGCATATTCTGTTATGTATAATTTATTTACATGCAAACATGATCAAGATTATATATGTAAGCTAATGTAAAGTATGCAGTCATGTTCAATAAGTTTGCAGTAGTTCATGACCACGTTAGCATGGCAACAATGTATATAGTCATTCAGTCATTCAAGTAGTTTTTACATCCATATGATGGTATGAATTACAGCTAGTGCAATCAAAACTCTAATGGACGCAATATGTGTCACAAAAGTATATGTATCAAAATAATCTATGTCTTTCTTTTGTGAGAATCCTTTAGTAACTAATCTTCCCTTGTATTTCTCAATTGATCCATCGTCCTTTAACTTTATTTTAAAAATCCATTTGCACCCAATAGGTCTTGTACACGAAGGCAAATCAACCAACTCTCATACATGATTTCTCATGATAGATTCTAACTCATTATTGATTGCCTCTCTCTATAAAGGTGCATCACGAGAAGTCATAGCTTCCTTAAAAGTTTGAGGATCATTCTCAACAAGAAAAACATAATAATTTTCACCAAAACTAGTAGTTTTTCTCATTCTTTTACTTCTCATTGGTTCCATATCTAAACCCCCAGAAAGATAATCTCTTGACTCATTATGAGGTAAATGAATATTATTAGCTTTCTTTGGAAAAATAGATTCAAAAAATTCACCATTCTTAGACTCAATAATGGTATTCGCCTCAAACGAATTACCTTAATTTTGAAGTACCAAAAATCTATATGTAGCACTGTTATGAGCATATACTATAAAATAAACAGTCAACTGTTTTGGGCCCCAACCTTATCCTTTTTGGGATCAGGTTTAAGAACCTTCAATGGGCACCCCCACATTTTGAGGTATGATATGTTAGGCTTGTAGCCTCTCCATAAGACGTAGGGTATCTTACTTGTTTTCTTATAGGGTATTCTATTCTAAATGTTGCAAGCCGATAACATAGCTTCCCTCTACAAATTCAGTGGTGCTCCGGAACTAATTAACATATCGTTTACCATGTTCTTTAATGTTCTATTTTTACTATCAGCTACACCATTTGATTCATATGAATAAGGAGGTGTCATTTCATGGCTAATACCATGATTCTCACAAAAAGTATTAAAAATACTTGAATCATATTCACATTGGTTATCGATTCTTAATCTTTTGATTCTTTTATTAAGTTGATTTTCAACATCATTTTTATATATTAAGAACTTTTCATCAGCCTCATCTTTATTTCTCAATAGATATACTTTTGTATATCTTGAGAAATCATCAATAAAGGTAATATAATATATTTTACCCCCTCTTGTCATGGTCTGTTTTGAATCACCGAGATTACTATAAATTAAACCGAGAAGTTCTATTTCTCTAATTAGAACTGATTTACATGTCTTCTATGTGGTTTTAGATTCCACACATATATCACATTTTTCATTTGACAAGCTCAATTTAGACAGTAAACCAAGTTTTCTCATTTTCTTAATATAAGAAAAATTCACACGACCAAGTCTATCATGCCACAATATAATAGAGTCAATAAAATAAGAAGAAGAAGAAGAAATATTCTTATTATTAATAATATTAAGTACACTAAGTTTGAAAAGTTCACCAGAACAATATCCATTCCCAACAAATATCTCATTCTTTATCATCACAATTTTATCACTCTCAAATGACACTCTGACCCCGGCTTTGTGATGAGTGGTAATTACATCACTTATTCCCACTCATTTTGCCTAATGTTTTGTATTGTTTCTCGAGTTTTGATGTGTTTTGTTGTTATTTTGCAGATAAATAAAGTTTGGAAAGCACTGGAGGCAATTTGGGGCAAAAACGGACAAAAATACGTCAACAGGGATATTTTGGCCTTTAGCGCGTCGCGACGCCAAGGAATCCCGCGTCGCGACGCCCAGCATGCGCCGGACCTGCTAACGTGCGCCGTCAGCCACGTGTCAAAATCTGACTGGTCAACTTTGCTAACGTGCGCCGATCATACTAATGTGCGCCGTGCCACGTGTCACCATCACAACGGATCTGCTAACGTGCGCCGGAAGCCACGTGTCAACATCTCATTAGACCAAAGTAACCGCGTGCCACGTGTCCTCCTCCTATTGGACCGAATAACCGACGAATCAGAGCTTGCCACGTGTCACTATTCTATTAGACCGAATTTCCACCCAATCACAAGCTGACACGTGGCAGGATTTCACTGGACCGCATCGCCAGCCATCCAGAGCGTGACACGTGTCACAATTATTGCTGCCGACAGCCGCGTGGTCAACCCGTGGACTGTTGCCAGCGTCGCGACGCTAGTGCATTTTCAGCGTCGCGACGCTGGACCAAAATATGCCTATAAAAGGAGGCCGCCAGATTCATTTTTCTTCATGCTCTCCTTGGAAATTCTCCCTTATTTTATAGGAAGCATCTATTTTTGTATATATAAATAATATTTTTAATTTATGTCTTTTAATTTTCAGTAATAGTAGTTCTCTTCTTCTACCTTTCTTTAATGTTTAGTAGTTAATTTACTGCTGGGGATAAGGTGAAGCTTTTATTATTTTAATTTAGATTAATCTCCCTTAAATATAATATGGAAATTATAATTCAAAATATAAAAGATTACCGCCTTAATGGCTGGTTTTATTTAATTGACATAATGTGGCACCGCCTATATGGCTGGTCTTTAGGTGACAGGTAATTACCGCCTATATGGCTGGTTTATGTTCAATTACTATTACCGCCTTTATGGCTGGTCGGACTTAATTTGACTTAATAAGGAATACCACCTTTATGGCTGGTCGGTAATATCATGTTTAATTTCTGTATTATATTAAGGGAGATATCTAAATTATAAATAGTAAAAGTGGATCCCCAACCCCCAGTATTTTATTTTTATTCTAGGGAAGTGATGAAACACAATACACACACTTAATAATTGATTTTCTTTTTATGGGTAGTTCTTTAGTTTGTTTATTGAGTCTTAAGCTTAATGCGTCTTGTTTACTGGCAATTAATAAGATTGATGGGGTAAATCTAAAATGAACTAGACATATGGATTTTAGGTTTCAGCCTTAGATTCAATAGCCCACGATCTTCCTTGAGGATAGATAACCTTTTAATAGATTTCCTTACAGGATAGGAATATATCTGTCGGGCGGGGGTAGCCATAATTGGAACTTAAACTTAATGAATCCAGGTAATGTGGTTGACATAGACATATGGTTCAATTGGGTTATACTGGGTATTTGCGTCTGACCATCGGAAGAGGCTTTTGCATGTTTTCGTGTTCCAGGTTAGCAAACTGAATTAGTACACATAAATAAGAGAATCAATTCATCTTTTTAACAGTATTGTGTGGAGTCACGACCCTAGATCTTTTGAGTCTGTTTATTTATTTTCCTTAATATTTTCTTTTGTTTATTTTATTTTTATTAAGCAATTCCACATTCAACCAATCAAAGCAATCAATTCCATTCTCCCTATAATTAGATATCTGTAAATAAATAGATTCAATAATTAATAACAACAGTAGGAATTAAGTCCTTGTGGGATCGATATTTTTATACTACTTGAACGATACGTGCGCTTGCGTTATACGCGTGTGTTTGCACCGGTCAAGTTTTTGGCGCCGTTGGCAGGGACTTATATTTCTTGAGTTGTTAATTTTGAAACTATTTAATTTACTTGTATCTAATTTTCTTTATTTTTATTTGTAATTTTTATTTCTTTCTTTTATTTCAGGTGGTTAAAAAATGGAACACTACTGGGAGATTGAGAGATTACGAGCCTTACAAAAAGATACACCCCACATCTGGGAGCAACAGTCCGGTTTTCTGAGGCCTGTTGTCAAGCCCAACGATTATCACTGGATGCCAGAACCAAGCAATACTACATTTGCTCATCAGAACGCAATGGAGAGATGTGACATATGTAATGGTAACCACCCAAGAGATTATTGCGAGTACAACTACAATCCAGGGTGGCAGAGCTATCAAAATCATTCATGGTACGAAGAACCATCACATTTTCCATCTTATCCACCATCTTCCTTCGATCCTTATCAGAACCAGAACCATCCGAGGAAGATCTATTGATTCACATGTTCAAAGAACAAGCAGCTCGATTTGATGCACAAATTCAGAGTAACGCAGAATCCATACAGAGAATGACAGATCAGATCAGACAATTAATAGAAAACCAGAGCTACATACCTCAAGAATCATTTTCAGATGAAGCCTCAGAGTACCAAACATTTCACGATGACACTTTAGCAGAGGAGGAGGCTGAGGGGAATCAAGAACCAGAGGTATCAGTTCAGGAACCCAAACCGGCAAAGTCTCGATTTGATTTCTATTATTCAGATTCTGACGAGGATGAAGCTGAAATGTTTGTGCCAACTGCATCAAAAATTGAGGATGTAATTCTGTATCCTCAAAATGAAGATCTTGGAGATTATATTGCAACAATGTTTGAGGAAGAACTACCAATCAAAGAGGATAAAAGCATACAGACAGAGACATCTTTACATCCTCCTGTTGAAGATCTTGGAGATTGTTTTGCAATGATGTTTGAAGAAGATCTACCCGAGCCAATCAATTCAACTGAATCAGAGGATGAAGACCTAATGTTAGACTCATCTTTTCATCCTCAGGTGGAACAAGAAGTAGAGCAAATGAAGGAGCAAATGTCTGACCTTAATAAAGATCCAGAGCATCCAGGAGAAACTTCGCTGTTTTGGGGAGTACAAATCAAAGATATCGCCCAGAAGCTTGACAGAATTGAACTCCCATTCCAAGTCAAGCACCATACGAGACCTCATGATTTTCTTTCTTTCTTTGCAGGAATCACTGGAGCAACAAGGAGCAAAAAGGTGGCACAAGCACTAAATAGAACAAAATTCTTTTTGCCACTTTACCGTTGGAAGAGACCCTTCAAAAGCAATGCTCACGAGATTGTCTTTAATCGGACATCCAAAATGACATTGAAACCTCCTTAACAGATGAATTTCAGTCACGTCTGGCTGAAGACGTAAAATTTAGCGCTAGCAGGGAGGCAACCCATGCATTTGTTGTAATTTCTGTTTTCATATTTTGTGTATACATGTTGTAGAATTTTTAATTGTGTATGTTGTTTTTGTAGGAAAGGAACAAAGGAAGCATTTTAATACAAAAGGAATGGTGTTTGGCAATCACAAAGATGATAGCTAATTCATTAGTGGTGGCTGAGTAAGGAATGGATTATTGAGACGCATCCTGATGAATTTATACCAAACTAGTGACGTATTGCGTACACAATTCTGCTGCCTTAATTATTGCTTTGATTTGCTTTTCTTTTGTTTTTATCTTTATTTTCGCCGACAAGATTTATACTTTTTGACTTTTCACGATTTATTTTAACGTTCTTCTAATAATTGTCATTTGGCAGGTACTAGTGCAATTATTACTCACCCATTTTCAGGTTCTATAAATTCAGCCCGTCATTTCTCTCTTCGACACATCCAGATACACATCCAAATAAGAGAGAAAATGGAAGCAATTTCACAGCAGCGAATCAAGCGAATTTGTGTTTTCTGTGGATCCAATTCTGGTAATAAACCAGAATTCATCGAGGTTGCGAAGGAATTGGGGCGAGTCATAGCGGAGCGAAATATGCACCTAGTATATGGTGGTGGCAATCTTGGATTGATGGGAAGTATTTCAAAAGCTGTTCAGGATGGTGGCGGTCATGTTTTGGGAATCATTCCAAAACCTTTGGCGGACGAACACTTAATCGGACAAACAAATGGAGATGAACGCATCGTATCTGGAATGCCCGAACAAATTCATGAAATGATCAATACGGCAGATGCGTTTATTGCGTTACCAGGAGGACTTGGGACGTTTGAGGAAATGTTTACTGTAGCATCATGGGCACACTTAAATATTCATCGGAAACCCATTGGGTTACATAACATTGAGCATTTCTTCGATTTTTTGTTTGTATTTCTTGCAGAAGCCAAAAGACATGAGTTCGTCACCAAATCAGTGCATGATATCTTCCTGACTGCGACAAAGGCTGGAGAATTAATTGACCAAATCATAGCCTTTGAACCAAAACTGGACCCCATTCTCTCCAAGTTGGACTGGACAGACAACGATCGTGGTAAGAAGCGTAAACTGGACATAGATCTTAATCGGTAGTTCAACTTTTCATGTTCAAATAATCAGTGTAGACCGAAAATCACTAAGGAAAATAAATTCTTCTCATTCCCTCAATGTAGTATGATCAAAGAAGAAGTTTATGTCACCATAAACATGCTTGGTGGCTCTAGAATCAATTACCCAATCTTTACTCCCAGCAACCATGTTCACTGCAGAGACAACCACAACAACAATAATATCATCTCCTTCAGCCAGGTTGACTTTAGGAGGGGTTTTGTTGTCTTTCCTCTTAGCTTTGTCTCTACATTGGTAGGCATAGTGTCCAATTTTTCCACAAACAAAGTAGTGTCCTTTATTTTTAGCAATGATATTTTTCCTTGTTTAAAAATTTCTTGTTGGGATTATTTTATCTCTTGTCAGTTTGAGGTTTGTTTTCAACCAAATTAACTTTGAAGTATAATTTCTTAGCCTTTTCAGTCTCATCTCTGTATCTATTTTGTTCTTCAATCCTGACATGCAGAATTACCTCTTCAAGGTTCATTTGTTTCTTCTTATGCTTCAAGGTTTTGATATAGTTCTTCCAAGAGTCTAGAAGCTTTTCTGTTAAGCAGACAACCACAAATCGCTCAGGAAGATCTATACCATCAGATTTGAGATTATTAATCAAAAGATGGTAATCATGGATCTGGTCTGTTACAGGTTTTGTCTCTATCATCCTAAAGTTTAAAAAATCTCCAATGAAATATTGTTGGTATCCAGCCTCTTTTACTACATATTTCTTTTTAAGCAAGTCCCAAATTTCAAAGGCATTTTTATAAGGGTAATAAATATCATAAAGACTGTTAGAAAGGGTATTCAAAATTCTATACCTCTAGACCTTATTATTAGCCGTCCAAGTTTCCAACTTCTTTTCATAATCTTCACAACCATTTTCAGGGGGTGATTTCATGAGGTAGTCGGCTAAATTATGCACATCCAAATTATCAAAAACCTTTTCATGCCAACGCTTGAAATGGTCACCATTGAATGGCTCTATCTTTGATATACCATGAAGGTTCTTTGCGATAAATATTACAACGACAATTGGTGATGATGCGACAACAATGTGGGGGCAGCCCCAGTTACTTAAAAACAGAAGAAATATACTTTGAGCAATGGGCGAGCGAAGGCTATAGCGTGTGTCTACAAATAGTCTTTTTAGGGGGCCACCACCTCCCGTCCTATTTGCTTTCACGATCTCAGACTCGGACATAGTGTGAGTAGACAATTAAGAACAACAGATAGATCACTTCACGTGTCTATCCCACGGTAACAGTTCACAACCGATGTTAGGAAAAGATTCTATCCGACAGGTGCCAAGCATCAGATTAGGATTCTTCCCGACGGGCACAGGCACACTGGAGCTCATATTTATTCCGAGGAAATACAACCTTAAGCTTATAGAAACAAATGAGCTCGGATGCTTAAGAGCGTGCAAGCTCAATACAAATACATACATACATACATACATACATACATACATACATACATACATACATACACACACACACATATATATATATATGAAATAAACACACATTGTACTTTAAGCAAATAGGAACAAGTTTAATGGTCCAGCGAGTGCACTTTAAGAAAATGATCCAGCAAGTGCACATGATCAATTCTAATTATTCAGCACCTAGTAACTTTTACCCGAAATACAACTCTACAGTAAGAAAATTAAAGTGGAACACAGCAACCCCATAGCCATAAATTCGACGCAAAATGCAATAATCTGCAACAAATCTAAACCAAAGACAGCAAAGCAATAACGTGTCAAGGTATGCCAAAATGTATTATCCTTAAGGTCGTATTTTCGGCCTAATAGGAATACAAAGTACAACAAGGCTTTAGAATTCAGCTTCAAACTCCAGGATGTAATGACGGATCACCACAAGATTTCACTCCAATGTGATGAACAAAGAAAAGCAACAATAATGTGATATATGGTGGAGAAAAGAGAAAAAAACTGATTATCGAAAACTTTTCCTTAATTTTCGTTTATTTAATTTTGAACAAAAATACACATAATTGATCAGAATTAGTTCAAAGGATTTTTAGCAGGTTAACCAAGTTTAATCCAAATCAACTACCAAAATAGGAATCACGTTAAATTGATAACGTTAATAATTTTGTTCAAACTTAAAATTATTATTGAATAATTCAATGCCAGGGCAATTTAATAAAACCACAACTTATTAAAATTTTGAAATATCACACATATAAAATTACCTACAAGCAATGGCGACAAACAACTCTATACCCAAGAGGGGGGGGGGGGGGGGGTGAATTGGGTTATCGCTTATAAGTACGGAATTATAAAATCTTTGCCGATTTTAGCTCTTACTACCAAATAAGCACTTATGTTGATTTTCTATATTTCAATAAATAACCTATATGCAAGTTTTCTATTCAACACATATAAATATAAATAAACTTGCAATAAGTAAAAGCGTAGGGATAGAGAAATACGACACAGAGATTTATAGTGGTTCGGCCAAACGTGCCTACGTCCACTCCCCCAAGCCTCGCTTGAAGACTTCCACTAGAATCGAGTTTCCGTGGTTCACCCACAACCAAGAGTTTTCCGCAAAGGTGCACTCCAAACCTTTTACAATTTGAGTTTTGTTCGTAAGCTCACTCACAAACCTTTACAACTACCCAGACAATGGGATTTCACAAACCGCAAATGTTTTTGATAAGAAGATTTAAAACACAGTCAGACACTTTCAAATATTAAGAAGATTGTGTGAGTTGCAAACCCCAAGTGTTCTAAGCTCACTACCGAATGATATGAAGGTGTGTGTGTGAGCTTGAGAGTGTTTGATTATGAAGATGTGATAACTCTTTTGTTTTTTCCTTAGATAAAATGTATGAAGATTGTATATGATGTCTCTAACTCTGGAAAAATGAGTTGGGGTTTATTTATATAGAAAATGAAAAACATCCCTAACAGACACTACTGAGACCGGTATGCCGGTCTCTGCAATACCGGTATGCCGGTCTCCAACGGTAATATAGCTGTTGGGAGAAACCAACTGTTAGACCGGTATGGTGACCGATTTGGTCCTTACCGATTCCATTATGGGAACTAGCCGTTGGGAGAATCCAGCCGTTAGACCGATATGTAGACCGATTTAGGTCATGCCGGTTCCAGTAACCATGCATTCCATAGGTTCACCGGTATAAAGACCGGTATGGATCTCGCCGGTTCCAGTAAGTATGCAATCCATAGGTTCACCGGTATGGTGACCGGTACGAGACCGGTAAGGTCCGTGCCGGTTCCAGTGAGTGTGTAAAACAAAGCACTTCACCGGTATGGACACTGGTACGAGATCGATATGCTGGTCTCAGTACCAAAAATGCATATCAGCCGTTAGACCGATATGTAGACTGATTTAGGTCATGTCGGTTCCAGTAACCATGCATTCCATAGGTTCACCGGTATGGAGACCGATATGGATCTTACCGGTTCCAGTAAGCATACAATCCATAGGTTCACCGGTATGGTGACCGGTACGGGACCGGTAAGGTCCGTTCCAGTTCCAGTGAGTGTGTAAAACAAAGCACTTCACCCGTATGGACACTGGTACGGGACCGGTATGCCGGTCTCAGTACCAAAAATTCAGATATGAAGATTTTAATGCATTTTGTACATGAACCTAATGCATCTAAGTGAATGTGCATGTATCTTATGAGTTTAGACACTTGAATATACAATTCACATTACAATTAGAGCCATAAGCTAAGACTTCGCAAGATAATCTTCAATTTGCCGCAAGTCTTCACATTCTCGCTCTTCACCACATTGTGCTTCTACATCTTTTTGTATTGTCTCATATTTGTGCGTCGAAAGCTTCATTCTCGTTGCTTCATCAAAACCAATAACGCGATTGTGTCGCTAACAACATATATGTTACATGTACTAGTTTAACTAAAAGTTAAATAATTCTAGTTGTCTTTTAGTGGTTTTGTGCTATATTTTATGGATGTATCATTTTTTTATATCTTTATTATATTTCTTAAGAGCCTGTGCCCAATCGGAGGCTAGAAAAATCCGAGACTGAACTGGCTTTTATGACACTAACAGCTGAGGGTGAATGTGAATTCATGTTTTCCCGCTGGTGATACGCTTTGTGAAGCAGAGCTTCTTGTGAATCTGATAGAGAAAGTGAAATTCTACATTTTCTTTGGGGAAAAAATCTGGAAGATGAATTGCTAAGAGTATGTCTAATGGCTGTCAGTGATTCTCAAAATTTGACTATTTTATATTTATTGAGGTCGACAAACTTATAGCTGATAATATTGTGTTTGTTATCCATTATAGATAAACTAATAAAACATCTAATTATCTTGGATGTTTCTATTAGGGTTGGTGCTCGGAGAGTCAATTTTTTTTTTGTATTTCCCTGTAAATACTTTTGTAAAAATTTTATTATGAATAAAATAAACAGTTTGTTTAATATAAATTCTTATATTATATGGTAAAGACGTAAGTGACCTTAGAATGATTAGTTATGATACAGTTACAAAAGCGTCACAACTGATATTGAGTTGTATGCACAGTCTGCAGGATGTCTCATGCATCCTTGGCTATCTTACACATTGAGATTCTTCTAAATTCAGCCGAGCAAACAACACTATGGATGGCATTAATTGCCTTGTTGTTCCTGTTGCTAGCGTCAAATTCATCCTTGGTCCAGGTCAATTTTTCGTTATGGAAATAAACCTCATCAACCATAACTACGGGAGGTTTCCACCCATATTCTATTGTCATTCAGACCCTCTCATCTAAGGACTTAGGAATGCTCTCATACGAACCTTCCAATGAAAATATTCAGTCTCATCAAAGAATGAAGAATAATTTAAAAGTTGACAACGTTCCATAGCTAACGGGTCAATGATCGTGTTCAGTCTCTGATACCAATTGAAAGTTCGTAATTATCTTGAGGTTCTGACCCTATGTAGAATTTTTCATAATTAACTAAGATAAGTCTTAATTAATGTGTCTATGGATTCTCAATAAGCAACCTTAATTCTAAGCATCTATAATATAATGCAAAAATAACAATCCAGAAAATAATTCAACCACACAAAATAAAAACAATAATTTTGGTGACGAAGTGGAAAACTCGTGCGAGTAAAAAACCACTATGAGTATCTCGATTACCAGCCCAAATCCACTATAAAGAGAAAAACTTACAGTTATGGTAAAAGATCTATGGTGGCAACTACACCGACTCTATTACATCTAGACTGCAAGAACTCGAAGAACTCCTCGAGCCCGTACCCCATGGTTTTCTTCCGAACCTCTGAAGTCTCTAAGCAGATCAACTCTGCAACTCTGAATGCCGAAACTCCGACTGCCAATCTTCCTCATTGAGAACTCTGAAGGTTTAGAAAATTGGGTTTTTATGTGTTGATGGTAAATCAAATATCTCTATCACCAAGGAAATGAAGATAAAAGATTCAAAAGAGTCTTCAAGGTGATGAACAATAAGGTTGAAAAGCTAAAGTGATTTTAGGCTTTGAGAGATTATGTTTTCAAAACTTGTGAAGGTGGTTATATGTTCTTTATATAGGTAGGGCAAAAATAAAGGCTTCCCAATCGCAAATTAGGTTAAAAACGCGTCCAAAATAACTCAGTTCTGCACGAGTATTCGGACGCCACTCGAACGCGTGCTCTTTGGAAGGTTTCGTTCGAACGCTTACTCAAACGCACGTCGAACATTTGCTCTCTGAAAGGTTTCATTCAAACGCACTAAAGGATGCACCAAACATGAGAACATTCTACCAAGTTTCTTTCGAACCCAATAACGAATGTGACACTAGCGCCACATGTTCGAACGCTTCAACGAACACAACACTAATGTATGTCTGATTTCCATGCACAACTTTGCCAAATATTAGTCCAATTGCTACAAGTTCTTCAAGACTTATTACAACTTAATTGAACTTATTTTGTTATGGATATTGCCAATAAAAATGGAACTAACAATCTCCCCCTTTGTTATTCCATGATAAAACGCTACCTAATACAAAGACTACAGTAAAAGACCGGAAAAGAAAAATAGCCAGCTGCCAACCATCAAGACAATGACTTGTTACAATAAGACTCGATCTAATACCTAAATAAGTAGTCTTGAAAATAATGCCACCTCAGCAATAAACCTGTTTACCTGAACCATTCACAAACAACAATATACCGAGAATAACATTGGGATTATAAAGAACATATAAAACAACGACAAATCTCATGCATGTAAAAATAAATAAGTGGATATCTTATTCCCCCTTAAATGGAGATATCACACTAAAGGATATACTACTCCCAAAGATACTAAACTATCTCCCTCCTTTTGTCACGAAATGACAATGGGAAAGGTACTATGACAAACAACACATGCAAGAGAACATTAAACAAAACTTACTCCCCCTCACTAACAGACCTACTTAGTTAGTAAAAATACCACATGGGAAGTAAAACAAAACTCACAAATATGCACCAAAAATGGTATGCAATGAAATGAAGCACACATAAGCACACAATGAGTTAAGGGAAAATCAAACAAAATTGACTGAAACAGTACTTTAAGCAAGTACAATGATACCCAGTAAGTACTCGACTGTTTATGACAGGAAATAATATGCAACACTTAAGATTACATGCATGCATATGACAGAAACACCAAAGCATAACAAACACCTGCGAGAAAAATAAGTGCACAAAAAATCAAGGCTTAAGACCTTATTTTATTAGCGGGAACACAGCCAAAGAAATTACATCTCCTACAAAACCAAGTCCACAAAATAGATGTTCAAACCCAACACCACTAGAACCTGAAATTAAGCAACATTGGTTGCATATTATATTATTCTCCCCCTAAATATCATGAGCTCATAAATAAAAACTCTTTCGAGTGAAGGGTTTTTGCCCTTATCTTTTGAATTTGGCCTATTGGCTCTTTTGCACTTGAGTCTCATAATTTTTTTTTTAGTTTTTATTTTTATGTTACTAGGGGATAACAAAAGGTCATTTAGTCAAAAGTTACACTATTTAGTGAGCAAAGTATGGTAGAGATTAGATTGCTAGTCCAAAAACTTATACTTGCGACCAAGCCTTGACAATAATAAAAATGTGTTTGTGAAATGCAAGCATAAGATATTCCAAGGGTTTTTACCCCACACACTTATGCATATAGAGCATCAAGAAAAACAAAAGCATATTATACATGCATAACCCTATATTCTATATACCAGGATCACATGCACATGTTTTCCATGCTATAACAAGCCAAAAAAATATTTTTGGTCTTTTTTATTTTTCAATTTTTAACATACACAAAAAATATAAAGACACAAAACGGCTTGTCAATATCCAATGGTACGAGGAGTTGTATCCCGAGTGCATATCATATTACCATCCAGTCGGAATCGGCTATGAAATTTATGTCCGGATTTCCATCATATATTTCAAGAGATATAATAAAAATAAAAGAACGACACACACACCCATATAAAAAAAAATAGATATGCACATATATAAAAACAAACACACACACATATGCAATGGGGAAATAAAATGTAACTTCTAATTAGAGTTACATCGAAGTGTACTGTCATCATGCCTATCAAGGCAGTCAGAAGTAGAAAGGAAGTCATCTTGCTTCCTCACCCAAACTCTCTTAGGAATTTCTTCCACTAGAGAATTCCTAGTCAATACAACAAGTTTCTCATTAAGGAATTACGTCTGTTTAGCTAGTGCAGAAATTTGAGATACTAGATTTGAAGAATCAAATCTATATGACACACTTTTAGGCATTTTCTTGTGTTTATGCAACAAAAAGAACTTAGGTATTATGTGTCATGCCTTGCCACAGTGATGACATACATGCACAAAACTCAGATGAGAGCAAGGTTTACCCACCACACCTCTAGATCGAGGTTGGGATATAGAGCGAAGAACAAACTGAGGAAACACATGACTACACTCAACAAGTTTCTTACCCAAGTCATGTTTAGGAGGGTTAGACACAACTCTAGACGATGACACCTTATCAAAATTAGGCTCAACGCTAATTCCTAACATGCGGTCTAGTTGTTTATTTCCACTAGAAAATATAGACAACCTAGTTCTAGCATCTTCAAGTTTAATTTCTAAGGATTGGACCCTATCAACTAACTCATTATTCCTCTCCTTAAGGTCATCAATCATCACAAGACTTTGCTCAAACTTAGCTTGATCTTCATTATTTTCTAGTTGTTCTTCATTCAGCCTCTTATTGACCTTTATTTTCGTCTTTTTGATAGTTAAACTCTCATTGAATAGTTTGACATAAGCTATCTGAAAACTATCCTCATCTATAGACTCATCATTAGAGAAATTAGATCTATCATCTTCATCATTAATAGTATCCTTTCTCTCACCAGACACACTAGCAGCAAAAGCCATAAAATTGCTCTTATCTTTAGGAGACTCATCAGAAGTATAGCCACCTTCTGAATCACTAAGAGAGGCTGCCATGACTTTCTTGCCTTTATCCTTAAGGTATGTGGGACACTCAGATCTAATGTGCCCCTATCCTTCACACTTATGGCATTGAATACCACGGGGTTTGCTACTCATATCCTCTATTATGTCTATTCTCTTTAGGCATATCATCCATATCCCTATCACTGCCACTCTTTTTCAACTTAAGAAAATTCTTAAACCTCTTTGCAAACATGGCCAGATCCTGATCCATGAGGGCATCATCATCATCACTTGACGGATCATGAACAACTTCCTTCACGAATTTCATTGCTATAGTTTTTGGCTTTTTATAACCAGGAAGTTTCTTTTCATAAACCTGCAGTTTCCTATGAGGTCCTATAATTTTAGGTGATCAAGGTCATTACTTTCCTCGATAACGGTGATCATAGGTAGGAATTTATCAGGTGAGGATCTAAGAGTTTTCCTAACTATCCTACTGGTAGGAATAATCTAACATATGTTAAAACTTGAGTTAACGATGTCGTTAATCTCAACATAAAACTCATCAAATGTCTCATCGTCTGTCATTCTGGCGACCTCAAACCTAGTAGGAAGATCTTAGAGTCTATTATTTTTAACAGACAATGTGTCCTCATGCACAGTCTGTAAGATGTCTCATGCATCATTGGCTATCTCACACATTGAGATTCTCCTAAAATCAGCCGAGCAAACAACACCACGAATGGCATTAATTGCCTTGCTGTTACTGTTGCTAGTGTCAAATTCATCCTTGGTCCAAGTCAGTTTATCTTTAGGTGAAGAAACCCCATCAACCATAACTATGGGAGGTTTCCACCCCTATTCTACTGTCATCCAGACCCTCTCATCTAAGGACTTAAGGAACGCTCTCATACGAACCTTCCAATGCAAATATTCAGTCCCATCAAAGAATGAGGGATAATTTAAAGGTTGACTATGTTCCATAGATAACGGGTCAATGATCGAGTTCAGTCTCTAATATCAATTAAAAGTTCGTAATTATCCTGAGGTTCTAAATCTATGCAGAATTCTTACCAATTGAAAGTCCTAATTAATGTGTCTATGGATTCTTAATAAACAACCTTAATTCAAAGCATATAAAATATAATGCAAAAATAACAATCCAGAAAATAATTCAACCACACAAAATAGAAATAATAATTTTGGTGACGAAGTGGAAAACTCGTGCGAGTAAAAAACCACTCCGGGTATCTCGGCTACGAGCCCTAATCCACTATAAAGAGAAAAACTTACAGCGATGGTAAAAGACCTATAGTGGCAACTCCACCGACTCTAGTACCTATAGACTGCAAGAACTCGAAGAACTCATCGAGCCCGTACCCCACTGTTTTCTTCAAAACTTCTGAAGTCTCTGAGCGGATCAACTTTGCAACTCTGAATGCCGGAACTCTGACTGCCAATCTTCCTCATTCGTCAACAAAATTATTGCGGTTATTTTGTGTTGTTGCTTGAATATTTTGCTTTATATTATAATTACATAGATTTAAGGGTGTGTATTGTGAATCCATAGAAACAATAATTAAGACTTGTCTTAATTTATAGTGTATTATTCTGCATATGATCAGAACCTAGGACGAAAATCAAATTTTCAAGCCCCAAAAGCGTGGCTTGGGTCCGCTAACATTGCATTATACATATATAATAAAGAGTAAAAACCATTATGTGTGTTTAAGGATCTAATATATACACATGGCATATGATGCATGATATGTCTTTTATATGAGGTATCAATTATTGTGAGCAAACAAAGTCCCAAAGTCCCACATTGGTTAGAAATGGGGAAGATCATGGACATATAAGGATAGACATGTATCTTCATTGGTATGAGGCCTTTTGGGTAAAGTCTAAGAGCAAATCCATGAGGGCTTAGGCCCAAAGTGGACAATATCATACCAATGTGGAGATAGGTGGTGTCCAAGGTTCCTCACAAGTGATATCAGAGCCATGCCCCGGAGTTAGCCATGTGGATGTATCCTTGGAATGCAGAACAAAAGGTGGTGAGCCCCGATTGTGATATGTGGATGTGCTCAGTTAAATAGGCGGTGTGCTCCGGTCTTCATGGACATGTCCTAATCCCAACACGGTGAATAGGAGTTGGCCTGAGCTAGAGTGGACGGATGAATGATCGTTTGAGGGGAGACTCGGTGGTCTTTTGTTCGAGGGGAAGATTGTTGTGAGCAAACAAAGTCTCAAAGTCCCACATTGGTTAGAAATGAGGAAAATCATGGACATATAAGGATGAACATGTATCTTCATTGATATGAGGCCTTTTGGGTCTAAGAGAAAATCTATGAGGACTTAAGCTCAAAATGGATAATATCATATCAATGTAGAGATAGGTCATGTCCAGGTTTCCTTACATCAATAACATGAAACGTTACGCGTGTATGACCATTATGTGTGTTTTAAGGATCTAATGAGTACTTTTGCATGTTCTCTCGAAGCGACAATTTCAGCTAGCTTGCGTGTCCGCACGACATGATCTATTCCTCTCGTATGAAACTATGAAGTTCAGGTGGCTTGCTTGCGTGGCCACTTCAAACGGGATTTGAGTCAAACTTCAACGCGTCTGACTTTTCTTGAGAATCTTAATTTACAGGTTTTTTTCCTCATGTAGTTTTGAGTGTTGCTCCAGCTTGAATTTATTGTGAGTTTGTGTGGAGAGATAAAATATTTGAGAATTTTATTTATTCCGTTTAAATTTAAATCGGATGGTTTCAACTTTTTTATATTATACACTTAAAAAATAGTTTTGAGTGTCGACAATATGTTATTATCATTTTCCTATTAATTGTTGATGCAGGCAAGTATATTTTACCATGAGTCAATTAGTTTGATTGATGAACCATGTGGGTCAGCTCATCTTGCTGCCATGGAAATTGCTAAAAAGTCTGGTTGCTTGCATCCTCTCTTATGATCCAAATCTAAGGTCACCACTATGGCGGATGGCCATCAGTCGAGGCTGCTCGTAGAGGCATCATGAGCATATGGGACAAAGCCGACATCATTAAGGTAGATGTATTGCTTTTCAAGTAACCTACAGCTAACACTGTGAAACTCGCACGTGAAAAATGACAGATAAGCGAAAAAGAAATAACACTCTTGAATTCATCCCTAAAGTTTTTTTCAATTGTTACTACATAAATAATAAAAATATCCTTAAATTTATAAATTATACCCTTAAAAAATGTCTTGACTTTGCCTCTCCATATGACAATAATTTGGTGTTAGATAAGCTTTTCGACTCCAATCTTAAGCAAGTAGAGGCATCACGAGTTGTTGTTCTTAGGAGAAGATCAACTCGTGATCTATATATATGCTTTCCTTTATTTATTTATTTTTTAATTTTTAATAGAAATGCATTTTACTATACTGTTTTGTCATAATTTTATATAATATGATATAGTTTAAATTGTTATTTGTTTTGAATTTCATGTTCATGTTATGATTTCCCATTATATTAAATATATTATATTAATAAATAAAAATAGTTAAAAGGTCTTCCCAAACATGTTTGAGGACATAACTGACTCAAGTTCCATAAAACAAAATAAATATTTGAGAGTATTTTAATCATTTTATCATTTTCGGAACCATAACATACCATCAAACCAAACAAAAACATATTATTTAACTATATTATATTATAATACAAAACCATACAATACATTACTAAACGATTTAAAGCAAAGTACGGAAACGGTAGGTTACCCTCATAATCATGATTCATATTTAGAAATGCTTTTGCATAAACTGAATACCGATGATAATGATCACTTATGCGGTGGCATTGGCAAGCGCCTTGTTCTTCTTTCAGGTGGCGGTCCGATGAACAATTCAGTCTCCACATCAGAAGTAGGGGTACCAATGTCATCGTTGGGTAAATTTTCTTGCCGCTCTTTCAATCCTTGCCATTGTTCAAATTCAATACCACACTGAGAATAACCATTCAGGATTCATAAGTTTCCAAAAGTCATATTTGGGGGTGGCATATTCTCTTATAGTTATATTATAATTATAACTTGATTTGATTTTAAAGCTCACCTTCTCAGCCAACCTTGCATTTCCAGCTTCTAAGACTCTCCCCTGGTTTTAAAATTACAACATAAAATGAAAGAATTGTAAGTTAGCAATTGCTTAATGAACAAGTTATTCCGCTGGTTTTAAATCATGATAGCTCTCACCTTTTCTTTGAGCTGTTCAATCCGTTCCTTGATAATTTGATTCTGAAACATGGACAAATGATTAGCATTTTAAAACTTTAGAAGGAATTGGGAAAATCAGCAAAACCTCCCTAGCTAATGTTTAGTGAAACTAAACGAAATCCCTCCTTCATGTTTTAAAATTAAGCGAAATCTTCATCCTGCTTGAAATTCCCGAATTTTAACTTATGAAATCCAGAATCTCGATCGGGATTCGGAATTCATAACCATTCGATTCAGAATTCGGGAATATTTTTCATCCTGATCCAAAAAAAATTAGTTAGAATTTGAGACGAAATAATCGTCTCGAATCTCAATCGGATGAAATGGGACAAGACCGATTCGCAACTGGATATCCGATTGTCATTTTTACCTCATATTTTACATCAAGAACCAAAATATTTATAGTAAGATTTCATGTAGGGATTTCACTTAATTTCACTAAACTTAGTGATGGTTTAGAGGGATGAACCTTTCTTGCTCGGACGGTGCTCACGCCCCTCTCCAGCTGATGTTTTATCTGTTGTAGCTCTTCTAGGGTGCATGCTGCCAGGCCTTCTCCCAATAGTTTCCTGAGATTTTTTATCAGTTAAAATTTCAGAATCTTCTTTTTATGGAACAAATTAACATGATTAAATTTTGAGAAACAAGGGCTCTAACTGCTTTGAAACTTCAAGAAGCTCTATCTTCTT
Organism: Zanthoxylum bungeanum; assembly: GCA_019454045.1. Taxonomy (NCBI): domain Eukaryota; kingdom Viridiplantae; phylum Streptophyta; class Magnoliopsida; order Sapindales; family Rutaceae; genus Zanthoxylum; species Zanthoxylum bungeanum. The sequence continues at coordinate 25,561 of SKCR01049171.1, forward strand.
CACCATGTTAGCTGCTTCATGCTTCAGATTCTGTCATTTCAAATCCAAGAAATTGAAAAAAACATGCAGATTTCAGGCACATCAACGCAAATTGACATATAGCTAATATCAGAAACAGACAGGGTAACTATTTCAGTTCTTTCTAATGCTCATTCTCCATGATAGCAAATGAATACAGGCTTAGCTAGCCCCTTTTTTTTTCCAAGAATAAGGAGTAGGCAAAGCCCAAATTCATTTTTTACCCAGTTATCTCCTGAAGATTCAAATCCGGTAAGTTAAATAAGGTGATGAGTGGTCAATATATTTATATTTACCGTCCTCCATCTTATAATTTGTGGGTTATTTCGAGCTTTATAAGCGTTTTGATGTGTTTTGAGTATGTTTTGTAGGTCTGGATCATAATAAGACCAAGTCGGATTTATCGTGTAAAAAATCAGTAAAATCGGAGCGAAATTGGGTAGTCTTCCAAAATCTACAGGGCACATCGCGATGCCTCCATGTGCGTCGACGCGGCCAAATGTATTTTTGAGACAAAATCTAAGATTTGTTACGGGTTGCGACACAGGTCTATGCACATCACGACGCCGCACAAAAACATCCTGCGTCGCGACGCGACCCAGATTCCTGGTGCGAGAAGAATTTCAATTTCTTATGAATGAAAACTCACATCAGTCTTTATAAAAGAATAATTGTTTATCTTAACCCTAAAAATGAGACTTTTGGAGGCTACTGTAGGAGCGAAGTGGGGTTTACTGCTATGCCTATGACGTCATCGACCACTACACTATTGGGCTCGCAACCCTTAAAGAGTACGAATAGCCCCACGGGAGAACTCACCGGAGAATAAAGGAGTCGCCACCTAGTATGAAACATTGTGAATGATTTAAGGTCACAATATATGATAGAAACCTGCGTGGAACAAAGCCAAACAAACCCCACCACGTGTTCTAAGCCCCAAGAACTGCGAATCTTGATTTTGTAAAAACAAAATCCTTCCAAGATCAAGTCCAACCCTTAAGGAACCTTGCCCTTAAGAACCTTTCTTTATTTCTTTGGAGAATCCTGAACAGCGATACAGCGCCACAATGCTTGCCACACGTTGATAAGCTTTTGTTCCGTAAAACCAATGAAGAATCCACTCCCTCAAGATGACACAAGTCAATTTGTTTTATAAAAAGATATATTCTTAGTTAATTTTCAATTAAAATGAATAATGCCCCTTTAAATAGGTGGCTAACCCTAATTCTACCCAAATATAATAAAACCCTAATAAAATAAACCCAATAACATATAAAATACTTGAAAATTTCGTGCATGAGTTTTGTAATATAATTAAAGTTCAGCCCAGCACTTAAACAACACATAACCTTTAAAAAATATAAAATATAAAAACTGTAGGGATATGTTACGTCCTCATTTTGACCAAGAATAAGTCCGAAATGGACTTTGATGTAAGCTACAAAGTTGTAGAGGTACGAGTTCTCTTTCCAGTGCAACTTGAATCACCAAAATCGGACATCGGACGAGAACGTTACGTCCAAAATACGAAGACTGCGCAAATCCCGCCACTCCTAATGCACCATTCGGAAATAAAGCCGAAAATAAATCAAAGCAGCCCATGCACGTCCAAAACCCATTTCATTCTTGATTTAGACATAATAAATCATTCATATAAAGTCTCATGCATGGACCAAACTCCAGAACCCAAGGAATCTTCCAAATCCACCAAAATGACCCAAATACACCAATCTGACCAAGCCATGCAATCAGCCACAACTTCAAGTTAACTTGGCCCAACAAGTAGAACTCATTCTGGATCACATCATTCTCCCTCTCTTGAAAAGGATTTGTCCTCGAATCCGTGCCCGGATCATAGATAGTAATGATAAAATGAATTGGATGATTATTCTGGAACAAAGAAAAATCACACGAAAGAGAAATGTCAATGTTAGGACAATAATGTTTGCCTATTATTCCCTCTTGCCCACACTCTTCCTCAAAATCTATTTTCATTGCACTCACTGCCCCCAATGAGATTCCTAATTAAGTTCACATTCTCAATCTCATTCATAACAAATTCTATATGTTTAACACGCATAAAATTCTCACATGAGTTTACCCAAGTATTTCCCGACTCATTACTCTCATTTGGATGCTTAAAACTCTCAACACATTCGACTACACATGTAGTTTCATTAATACATTTAGCCATGCATTGAGCTTCAAAATTATCATCACCAGCAACAGCTAAGTCATCCACCTCAGCAATAGCAACAATCTCCACATCACACTCACTCTTCACTACTTGCTCACTCACTACCATGCCAATATTTTCTTCTTTTTCATTCACAACATCAATAACAAGTTTATTTTCCAAGCACTCGGCAACTCTTTCTTTTTTCCTCTTTTCAACCTCACTTATTCTCTTCATTTTTAATTGATTTGTATAGGTTTGTTGTGGTGTTAAAAGAGGAAGAATCATTGACCTCCGCTCCATGACATAAATATACCTACTCTTCTCAACATGATGCCACACTTGCCTATCATATTTCCATGAACCACCCAACAATACATGACAGTCAAGCATAGGCACCACATCATATAATACCTCATCATGAAACCTCATAGTAGAAAATACAACCATAACTTGATACTCCACCTTAACCTCAGCACAATTAGGTAAGTCTTGTAACACATAAGGCTTATGATGGTTTTGCAATGACAACTTCAATTTCTCCACGAGATTGGTACTCACTAAATTAGCCCAATGTTCTCCATCAATAATCACACTACACACCTCATCTTTCACAAATACTCTGGTACGAAAGATATTATCTCTTGGTTGTCCCATAATATCAACCAACACACTGGCCATCTTGACAAAACAAACTCAAGAAGGAAGAAAATAACAAAAAAAATTGACAAAGACAAGATAAATAATAAGGCGAATTTTTTTTTTTAAAAAAGACCACGTAAGACAAAAACACAAAAAAAAAAAAATCAGATTCAAAACTCAGTGATAAATTCAACCAAAAATTTCATTTTCGATTAAGGAACACTAAGGTAATCCCTAGCACAACTTAACACACAAGGTAATTGATCGAACTTTTCTTATTTCTCTTGTAAAAATTTGAATTTAATTTTTTTGATAATGACTCTCTAAATCCTAATTACGCATGCAAATTAAACAAAAAAACTGATTCAGAACTGATTATAAACCAGAACCTGAAACTGACTCAAATCCCGTAACTAATATTCGGACCAGAAATTGGGACCCGATATGAGATCATACAGCCTTAAACTGTGAACTATTGACTAGATCTCATCGAGTACATATAAATCGATATATTATGGGTCTCGTAACTCTTTCTAGATCAAAAGTTACAGCCTTTTTAAATTCAGTGCGCGGCTGAAAAATTCTGACCGAACTGATCCGAAAATTGCATACAATTTCGACTTTCAGTGGAGCTCATGAAAATACAATGTCTACAACTACAAAGTATAGAAGAATACTCAGAGCAAGGCTATTTTTTTCTAGGTCCCTTGGAGCTCATTTCCTTCTTGGCATTCATCTTTGCAATTTTTCCAACTTTCAGTGGATGTCCCCGTAAGAGATTCATCATCGGGCTATGCATAAAAATACAGTGTTTACAAATGCAAAGTAGAGAAAAACACTTAGAGCAAGCCAAAAATCAGAATCTCAACCTGAGTTGGAGATTGAAGCCGAAGATCGCAAAGATAGTTCTTTCTTTATTTTCTCTCTCAGTTTTACGTTTATGAATTCTTGCTTTGTAATAATGGATTATCTCGAGTAACTAATTCGGTTATCTAGGGTTGTAATAGATTTTGAGCACATTATTTAATTTAATTTATATCTTTTTATTCTTTTAAATTTGTTACTGGATTATTTATTATTCCATGTTTTTAATGTGCCTTATTGTCTGAAGACATGAGTCCGAAGAAACTTGATCAAGAATAACCGAGAACAAGGGACTGAACTAGGGCTGAGTTGGACAAGATGACAAGAGACAAGTGGGAATTCAGAAACCTGAGTCTGATACCATGATAACTTAAAGAATGCTTTTGAGCAAAAGATTTGTCTTCCCTCAGTGGAGAATTCTCATTATATAGAAAGATTACAGACTGATTTCCAGCCCTATACATAGCTAAACTACCATATACAAATCTGTGTAAAGATACATTACAGCTAATATATATCATAACTAAGGAAATAATAAAAGATTTCCAACTATAGAAAATAGATGTCAAAGCTGTACAAGGCATAAAATCTGCTAGCTTTAAATGACCCGTTTATTCCTTTGACAGTAAACCCTTAGGAACTTGGAAAGGGAATTTAGGTTTAGCCTTGGGAATTAATAGCGCGTGATCGCATTCTTTAAATCGATTTCCAGGCAAAATAGGAATATACATGCAGGATATGCGTAGCCATAATTAGAACTTAAACTCAATGAGTTTAGCTTAAATCGATTATCATAGGAATATAGGTAATTGAATTAAGTTAGGCGTTTCTGCTTAAACATCAGAAGAGGCTGATAGATAATTTAGTATTTTAGGTTAATAGTCCATAACAAACACTCAACTGAATGAAAAGTGAAATAATTTATTATTTGCGTGTTTAGGTGAAGTTACAACCATAAGTTCTTCTCTCGCATAAGTTTTTTTTTAAATAGTTTATTTTCTATTTACTTAAATTTTCAATTAATTAGTTTAATCAAATCTCTCTCTAGTAATAATTGTTTAGTTTTATTGGAATAGGTCTAGTTATAGTACTAATAAGATAAATAATAAGTTTATGCGGGTCTGATATCTTATATACTACTACTTGAGCGATAAGCGCGCTAGCGTAATGTATAAAACGTGATCATAAGATTATTTAAAAAAACACTCGACCACGCCTTTGGGGACTTTTTTTTTCCAAGGTAAAAGTGGGTAAAGCTCTTACCTTTCCAAAATTCAAATCCTGAGGATAAATTAAATAAAATTACTTCAAACATGCCTATCTAGCCTATTAGAGATAAAATTAGCATTGTGAGAATGGATATCGTTGAAGCCATGATTTAGCTTTAGATGTAATGATCAAAACACAAGATTCAGTTTAAAGTACAAAATATAGAAAATAATTTAAAATGCATATAGAAAAATAATTAGATTTAAAAGTAATTAAGAAAAAACACAAATAGACATAGAAATCTAGCATTTATAATAAATAATCATAGTGAAAAAAAAAAAAAAAAAAGAGTACCCTCATGCTAGAATTTTGATATCAAAATCTCCTACACAATCACGAGACCAAACCAGTAACATATAAAAAGAAAAGGTCTCAAGGTCACTTCATCTCAAAAGCATGACCAATGTAATATCATTTGATGGCTATTTGGTAACTCTTTACAACAACTTAAATCATTCATTTCTAATAACTTGAGATTGAAAATGACCTGTATGTGTTGCTCTGTTGGCTGCTGCTTGCTTCGAGTGTCTTTTGTATATTTCAAATAACGTTCGGTCGTCTCCTGCATGCTGATGATATAAACAAATACCATGCAGTCAATACATATTCCAATTACTGTTCCAGTGCAATTACCATCATCAAATCACAAAATTTTCCCAAAAGAAAAAGGAAAGTACTAAATAAACAAGTTTCCTTACATGTGTTTACATTATGGGCTGTCCTGAGTTTTAAGGGTCTTAAACGAATTTGTAAAATATTAGACTTCTACTAATAAAAGAGACTAAGAGAGATTTTTTTCTTATTGTAATGAGTATACTTTTCTTAGATTTAGAAATCCTCATTTTAACTTAAATTTGAGAACCCCAACCAATAGAGTTTATATGGGTCGTCACTAATACCACCCCTCCTTGTCATAACACTATTATCAACTATCACATTTAGAAGGCCATGTAAGGACAAAGGGATAACAAGCTTGGAATGGCAAAAAAAAAACAAAAACAAAAACAAAAAGAAAACAAAACAAACAACAACAACAACCACCTAAACTTGTTAACATCATTTCTTTGTGTTTTCATGGCTTTACCTCATGACATGTGCCATGTATAATCTTGTAATTTTGATGGACCAATGCAAATGTTCTTATGGAGAAGCAGCAAATGAGTGATACTGAAAAGAATCAATGCAAAGATGAAAGATGTCCCAATCTTTATTAATCAATTCAATGATTGATTGTCATTCAATATAAAAATCCATTGCCTCAATCATCACCCATCAATTAAATTTCCTAATCATAATTATATCATTTCCTTTGTTATATTTTTAATAATTGTATATATTTATCTTCTTTATTTCATTCTTATTACTACTTAACATGATTGCTTTTTCTGAGAAATGTATGATATCTAAACATAACTTGCATGCCATGTTCATAGCCATGCAGCTTTTATATTAGGGAAAAGGAAATGACCTTTCACTCTAATCGCATTCACATGAACATCCAATGGGTTTGTTGTCCCCAAGACAAAATGTCTCGAATCAGTATAAATATGAAATTAGGACCCTTATTATTATTATTTTTTTAAAACGTTTGAAACCCCGCTGTCAAATCACCTGATTCAGAATTAAGTGAAGTAAGTAAAACCCTCAGTTACCCTAGTCGCTTACAAGAAACACATCATGAACTTGAACTCAAGACCTGACAACCAAATTCTAAATCCTTTACCATCAAGTCACATCTCTTAGGGGAGAAATTTGGACCCATATGTGAGTAAACCCAACAATTAGGCCAAGTCATAATAAACAAAAACCTTTCCATTATAACTACTCTTTAACTATTATTATTCTTTTATTTCCAATAACTTTCACTTAAACATACCCTTCTCGCAAAATATAATCTCTTTAACCCAAATTCCAAATTACTCCTTCAAAATACTATCAAAAGGAAAATACAAACTCCATTTATAACACACAGTTTAATTTAGAAACCCTATGATGGTCTCCTTGAATAAACCTTTGTGCTAGCTTCTCACGCAGGCCAAAGCGCAAAAGAAAAGACTTGTCGCCTTATTACTAGTTTTCTAGTCACACTTTCTTTTTAAGCTGACAAAATTAGGACATGACACCATCAACTTAGGTATATATCTAGAAAGAAATCTTATTAAATGGATGAATAGAGATTAGAACTAGATTATAATATCTATAAGGGTGTATTCTCAACTACATAGAGATTTTTTGGGAGAACTTATAATCCATAGGATGAACAAAACCACGAAGAGGGTGGGCTAGCAAATTTCTAAAATCAATAATATCTTACTATTATCGGATTATCACATAAATTACACCCATAATATTACGATAACAGTGCTTTAGTCACTACGAAAGTCACGCATCAAAGATGTTAAGTCTTTAAATGGTTTCGTACAATACATATTGTTTTTTTTAGAGAAAGCATGACTAACCCTTCTCCTCTTCTGCTTAGCTAAAGAAGCTATCTCTCTAGACATTATTAAGTTGCATGATGAGAGTCACATTTTACCTATATATTTTCGCTCCTAGGAACCGTCAGCCTGCTTCACATGTTTTATTTGCTGATGGTGTTTACATTTTTTTGTAGAAGGGATTCTTGTTTCTTTTAAAAAATTTATGCAGTTTTTGGATGAGTATGGTCCTGTTTCAAGTCAGAAGTGAAAGTTCGTGATAACCCTAGGTTCTGACCTTATGCGGAATAAATCATAATTAATCAAGACAAGTCATAAATAATGTGTTTATGAATTCTCAACAAGCAACCACAATATAAACAAACAAAATAAATTGCGGAAAATAAATCAATCACACAAAATCAACATAATAATTTTAGTGACGAAGTGGAAAACTCGTGCGAGTAAAAAATTACTCCGGGTATCTCGGCTACCAGCCCAATCCACTAAATAGAGAAAAACTTACAGCGATGGTCAAGACCTATGGTGGCGACTCCACCGACGCAAGTACCTCTAGACTATAAGAACTCAAGAAACTCCTCAAGCCCGTAACCCACGGTTTTCTTTAGAACCTCTGAAGTCTCTGAGCGGATTGTGTCTGTAACTCTAAATGCCGGAACTCCGACTACCAATCTTCCTCCTAAAGAACTCTAAAAGATTAGGAATTTTGGGTTATATTGTGTTGAAGGTTTATCAAAGATGGATTCTCACCATTAATGAAGAAGACAAGAAGATAAGAAGTCTTCAACGGTAGAATCAAAGAAGGTTGAAAGCTTTGAAAGATTTGGGCTCAAAGGATTTGTGTTTCTGATACAGGCAGCAGTACACAAATAGAAGAAACAGAGGATCCCAGAGGCGAGAATCTCCCAAGTGCAAGGCAATCTCCAAGTTCGGCCCACATGAAAGAGAAAGGCCCATTGCAGTATGTTTATCAGAGGAGGAGAATCATAAAGAATAAGTAAAGGAGTAAATAAGATATGAGAGTATCTTGGTGAGAGTGTGTGAGTGCGTGTGTGCTGACGTGGGAGCATTCAGTTAAGGGTAATGATGTTATGTGTAGGGTTTATATAGAGGAGGGTTGAGGGTGTGTGGGTGTGTGTTGTTATTGTTATTTTGTAATTAGCAGATACTACTGGAGAGAATCCCAGCTATAGCTGGAGGCCTTGGTGTCTGAGTGATCTCTATTAGAGCTGTTAAGAATTCTGTTATGAATGAAGTTATTATTATACATTCTCTTTTCTGCATCACTCATTTAAACATCACTAGTATACAGAGATATTCCTACGATAATTGTTTTGTCAATCACTTTCTTAATCGTTCGTAATAATTTGGTCCGACCTGCCGGATCTGCAAACGAGCTCAAAATGACAACCGCTACAAGAATGGAGACAAGGGTAGACAATTTAGAAAAGAACATGGGGAGAGTAGAAGGAGAGATGTCCGGATTGCGAAGAGACGTAGAGCAACTCACCTCAAGTGTACGAGCTATGGGGGAAGGAATGGAAGGATTAAGAAAATAGATACAACCGTTGGAGAACTTGCACACGAAGTTGGATGCGTTAGAGGAAATGAGGATCCTTATGCTTCAGTGGATGAAGGGAAAGGTACCAAGTCAGGAAGGAGAGTCTTCAACTGCTCAAGTGAGGGGTGTGCCACTAGAACAGGGAAACGAGACAAACACATTGGAGATGAATATAGAGGATGAGGACAATGAGAGAAGGATGATGCTGAAACGTGTAGAGTTACCATTTTTTGATGGAACAGACCCAATAGGGTGGGTGGCAAGAGCTGAACAATTTTTTGAGGTTCACAGAACTCGTCCGGAGATGAAGTTGCCCTTGGCCATGGTGAGTATGGAGGGTCCTACCATCCACTGGTTTAGGTGGTTGAGGAAGAAGATACCAGACTTGGCTTGGGAGGGGTTCACCAATGAACTATACAAACGATTCTCTGAAAGAAGTAGTGCCAATCCTTTCGAGTTTCTGGCAGCACTTCAGCAAGAAGGGGACGTTGGGGAATACATTGAACAGTTCGAGAAGCTGGTTTCTCAAGTGAGTGATCTACCAGAGGAGCAATAATTGGGGTATTTTCTAAAGGGATTAAGGGAGGCATCAGACGACGAGTTCGGGTATTCGAACCGAAGGATGTTCTGAGAGCTATAGATTTGGCACGGATGATTGAAGAAGAAATTTCAGGGGAAGATAAGAAACAAGGACAAGCTTGGGTGAGGGAGACAACATCCGGCTCAGGAGGGATAATGGCCAGAACATTCATGGGCCAAGGAGTAAGCCCACCATACAAAATCTAAGGGCTCGGTTTGGGGGGAAAAACAAATGGGGTTGAAGTAGGTGGAGGAGGATACGGGTCGGGTCGGCCTCAATTAACCCAAGGAAATGGACAAACAAAAATATTAGAACGCAGTCCCCTTGTAAGTTCTGTAAATTCGGCGCACCCTAGGCCATCGACGAGAGGGCAGTATGGCAGAGGGAGCGTCAAATCTACCGTGCGAGGAGGCAGAAACCTCTCTTTTCAAGAATATGCGGAGATGAGAGAGAATGGGGTTTGTTTTCTATGTGACCAGCCGTACACTCCCCTACACCGATGCGCAGCCAAATCCCTTCGAGTGACTATACTAGCTGAGGAAGAACAAGATGAAGAAGAATTTAAGGAAGATGCGGTGAAAATGGGGATGGAGGACTTCACGACGGGACACGAAATGGTGAACCAAATGCTAGAGTTACCCATTTTTTCTGTGGGAGGAATCACACGTCCACGAACAATGAAGTTGAGAGGGATGATTTATGGAGAGCCGATTGTAGTGATGATAGACAGTGGCGCCAGTCACAACTTCCTTTCGAACAAACTGGTGGAGAAATTAGGGCTGCAGGTTGAGATGACACCGCAGTTTGGGGTATGTTTGGGAGATGGCCACCGAGCAGTGTCCCAAGGAATTTGCACTAATGTGGAGGTCCAACTAGGAAACAGTTCCTATAGTGGAGCCTAAATCAATACTTGCACAACGAACTACCATGCAGAAGGGGAGTCTGAGTCAGCAATGGCTAATCAAATAGAAAACTAAACCAGTAGAGGAAGCTACTTGGGAGGAGACGGATCATATTTGTCTTCAATTTCCTAATTTCGGACTTGGGGACAAGTCCCTAATTAATGGGGAGGGTAATGATACAGGCAGCAGTACACAAATAGAAGAAACCGAGGAGCCCAGAGGCGAGAATCTCCCAAGTGCAAGGCAATCTCCAAGTTCGGCCCAAATGAAAGAGAAAGGCCCATTGCAGTATGTTTATCAGAGGAGGAGAATCATAAAGAATAAGTAAAGGAGTAAATAAGAGATGAGAGTATCTTGGTGAGAGTGTGTGAGTGCGTGTGTGCTGACGTGGGAGCAGTCAGTTAAGGGTAATGATGTTATGTGTAGGGTTTATATAGAGGAGGGTTGAGGGTGTGTGGGTGTGTGTTGTTATTGTTATTTTGTAATTAGCAGATACTGCTGGAGAGAATCCCAGCTATAGCTGGAGGCCTTGGTGCCTGAGTGATCTCTAATAGAGCTGTTAAGAATTCTGTTATGAATGAAACTATTATTATACATTCTCTTTTCTGCATCACTCATTTAAACATCACTAGTATACAGAGATATTCCTACGATAATTGTTTTGTCAATCACTTTCTTAATTGTTCGTAACAGTTTCAACCCTTGGAGATGGTGGCTACATGTTCTATTTATAGGTAGGGTGAAGATTTAGGATTTTTCAAAGTA